>OZ010680.1:3382622-3510562 GCA_963932265.1 Thymelicus lineola
ATATTAAACTTCCCTTTAAATGTTAATTTAACATTGTTTAAAAAATAACGGTGTAAGTTAACAAAAATTAACGACAAGCGATTAAGTCACAATTATGTTTCATCAGAGTCTTTGTAATTGATTGGTTTTTGGGTTTATTTTATTCAATTCACGTCACTTTTTTTATTCCATGGCAGGTGAAACAGTGGCATTGGCAGTTGAAGTATAAACGATCTACTTTTTGTTGGGGATACTTGTTTATATCACGATCAAATACTTTTTTTGTAAGCCTGTTGCGGCTTTTGATTTACTTTTATTTACTTTTGAGTCAAACGTTTGCTTTCATCATGACTTGACTCACTGAAAATACGTATAAATATTATTCGTAATCCTGTAGATAAATTAATATTAGTTTATTCTACTTTTTCACGTATTTTAATTCAATGCAATGAATATTAGTTAAGTAAAGTGATATCTTGGCAATTTGGTTGATTTTCTTTTCCATATATTTCGTAACGTTTATACGCTATTAACGTTATAATGTTTTTTGACTAGGGTAGGGTAGAAGTACGTATTCCCGGTAAGGTCCGAGTAACCGGTAACTAGTCAGTTTTTCTATCATTGCACCATTCTACCAATATTACCTTAAAGTTTGTTATTGGCAACATATTCTTGGTAATATTTTGCACAAATGCTAATACAACAATGACTAAAAAGTGCAATGGTCTCGAAACTGTTTAACATTAAAAGTGGCATAATGGAATTTATTACAAAAGTGCAAAGTTCTGTCACTGAACTAGGACGTCACCGCGTCATACTGTTGAGCTTTCCATGCTGCTGCGAATAACAATACGATAGGAGGATTACATTATTTAAATATTTGAATAAATTATCTAGCGATATAACCTGCAACTTTAAACGAATCTAATTGGAATGTTAATATTTTAACGTTTCACATCTATTGGTACTCATAAATCCCTACTGGACCTAGTATCCGGCAAAATCATACATTTTCTATCGGATATTGGTTCGCGCATCAAACTTGAACCATAACCCGTTAAAGTATCGTTATTGAACCTTATTGCCTTCACATAAGTCTCATTTTAGCTTGAAACTGTACACTTTCCTGCCGGATACTGGTACGTGCATTAACACTTGCCCCTAAACCTGTCATGGTCCTTATTGCCTTGAGTTAAAGTCTCACATTCCTTGGAATTAATAATATGTACCAACCATGTTTATTTTGGTTGCTTTTTCGTTTTTGAAGTTATACTTCTTTTGGCGCGATGGTGAAAAATGATGAGAGTGAATTTCTACGATGCGCGCGCACACCGACACCTAAATTCTGCATCGTGAAGTTAGCTCAATTCTGTATTTTTTCTGTATGCAAAAAAAGTTTTCACAGTATTTACCTCATTACAAACGATTTATAATCGATTGAATTGATTCATAATAATCGATTGATGGAATATAATAATATATTTTATGTATTATTTGTTAATTATAATTATAATATTAATTTATTTCTTACATGTTTTCGTATTCCATACATATTAAAACTATGTAATATATTTAGAATTACCATTCAATCGTTACGCTAATTTTATTAAATTACATTTCGAATATTTTGACATCGATTAATCGATTGACAACAAAGATGATGTAATCCCTAATAATGTCATTTTGGTAACCATAGTATTTATAAATAACACCACTGTACTGTCATATTTGTCATCGATCTTTCATGTTTCTACGCGTGGTTTTTTGTATTTTTCTATTAAATATTTTCAGCGTACCTATTTGGAGTCCTATTTACTATTGAAACTCATCGACACGCACACAGTTATTTTAATTTACTGTTGTATTCGATTTCGTACTTGTGTTTTGGTGAATGTGTTTTCGCAGTTTCGCTACAATTTCTGGCAAACCATACTATATGAATATGGACTACTTAATCGCCTGTTTTGTGACTGACAAAGGTTCAGAATAAGTCCTGAACACTGGATAACGTACCCTATACATCTTTAGAAGATCAGTAGTTTGCTGTGGCCATACTTACAATGAGTATGTTATGGTATCTTGATTGGGCAAGGTACCAACGAAATATAGCGCCTCCTGCACAACTAGACGAAATATTAATATACCTAAATGATAACTAATAAAATCTCTTGAAATATGCAATAGCTTTTATTATACAACCTTTTTATGACATTCGTTTTGGGTAAAAACCATTTAAGTAGTAGATAGTATAATAGACACCCGCCAACTTAGTTTTAACCATTAAACTCGTAGATTCTATTGGCAAGTCACGTATTAATTTTGGGATTTTATTATAGAAATGTACCTACACCAAACCCTATGAAAGATCGTTGCACTTTACTTTGGCGGAACGAAGGTGTAATTAATTGATACATTCTTTTTGTTTGGCGATTATTAATATCAAAATTTTGTTTATACGCGTTTATATTCTTCCTTATAAAAACTACATTATTAATTTATTAAGTTGGTTAACCTTAGCTGTGTGTTGTAATGTTTAGTTTGTACGATTCCCTAACATGAAATATTACATGTTTCTTCTGATGTATATAAATATTATTTACTAGGTTGATCCAAAAGTAACGATAGTAAAAATGATACACGTTCAAATAAAATAATGTTTTATTTTACAGTCTCCTAACTAATCAGTTCACATTCTCGGTAGTTATATTAAAATTACAACAAATTGAATTTCTTTAAATTGGGTTGGCATACGAATGATCCAAACGCACGCCTAATGATAAATAATCACTATCGGACGAACATGAATCATCAAAACTGCTCTCAGATTCCGTATCACACTCGTCTTTCAATTCTATAATAAATTTATCAATTTCCGCGTCTAAGCTTCCATCCATTTTACAAAACTTATCCTCAATATGTCGCACATGTTTTGTACGCAGTCGGGTTTTTTGTATTTTTTAATTTTTTTGTGTGTAATAGACCTATAATTGATTCAGTTCGAAAAAATATTAGACCACGATTTCGTGAGCCATGACCACGTTTTATGCTATAATATGTACCTACGTTTGCCCAAAATTCTTCTGTATTTTCATTGAGCGACTCAGTTTCTTTTGTTTTTTGTATTTATAACACTATTTTCTATTTTAATTTTCAATATTATATTACATTGGTAGAAAATGCAAAAAATCGGGAGAAACGGTCGCTAAAACGGGATATCGGGAGACGATAACCAAAATCAGTAGATCTCCCGATAAATCGGGAACTTTTACAACACTCGTCACTTGACAGCAAGTAATGCTAATCTAATGGGAAGGTAATGACAGCTTGTCAGAGGTAAAATAACTGTGAACGGACTGTAGTAGTAAATAGTAATCGATAATTGTCTTTGGGACTAGGAGCACATTCTTTTTCTCTCCTTAATCTGTATTAAAGTTTAATGCCTGTCGGAAAATAAATTATTCTTCAACTGAACTGAATAAAATCTTTCATTCCCTCCCCCCCACAAAAACTGGTTTTACAGCATGGTATCGTAATAGTTCTCGTAATAAAACATAGATGGTGTTTTTACAATTGTAAAAACAGAAAAAAAAAGATTTACAATTGATTTGTTTTTGCAATTGTAAAAACACCATCTATGTTCTATTACGAGAACTATTACGATACGTAGCAAAGTAATATTAGAATATACTACAAAATTAATCACAGATGGCGCTTAACACATATAGTTTGGCTATAGAGATTCGTAAATTAAATTATTTCAAAATATTATTTCATTTTTATTTTTAGTATTGCTGTTTTTGAATATTGTATTTTGAACAATGTTTTTTTAATATTGTTTTTTGATTTTTTTTTTCATGTCAAAGAAGTATAACTTCTCACGCGCGTACAAAAGTACACGCACCCTTTTTTTTTTTGTAGTAATTCTATATTATTGCTAGAAGATTAAGATGGATATTAAGGCATGTGACATAACATGCAAGAGATGTTTAATTTTTAAATTTCAGCTTATCATTATTGAGAAGCAGAAGGCCATATTAAAGGCCATGGAGGCAGTCGAAAAAGGGGCCTTAATTTCAGCTGCTACCAGGCAGTACAGTATCCCACGTTCAACGTTGTTTATATCTAGTTCTTTTAGCAAGCCTGATTGTATTCAAATGTAGAGTTTGTTAAAATGAAGCCATAAGTTGATATGAAGCCATAAATTAAAGCATAGTTACCTTATTTTGAATACTAGATAGATAGCAAGTTCAATTTCTTCTATTTTGTACGGGTATTTAAGCGTTTTCTATCTGATATACTGATTCATGTAAGGTTAGTGGTATACATATTTGTTACTAATGACCCAAGTGGTGTCCGGGTTCACTTTGTAGAATAGCACCACTCCCGTTTTTCCTGGGATGTTGTAAAAGGCGACTAATAGGATTAAAATCCAATAGATGAAAAAATACCGGTCAGATTACCTGCGGTCATCACTTATGGCATACAAGGAAAAACCACGGCCCCCAGCCCCCGGCAGTCCCACTATTCCTGACTACGGTAGCGGTAACGGTAACGGTGGGGCAGGGGATGCGAAGATTCGCCAGAAGAGATCGGGCTACCACCACAACCAACAACGACCTCTGCACTTGGCAACATTCAATACCAGGACAATGAAGACCGATGATAAGATATACCTACGAGCTGGAAGCTAAGATGAACAGGTTGAACTGGAGCATATTGGTATTATCCGAAGTCCGAAGACAGGGGGAGGACATGATAATACTCAAATCCGGCAACCTTTTTATCACCGGGAGGGCGAACAACTGTTCTTATCCACAAGTCCCTCATCAACAACGTAATACAAGTTCGGAGCGTGTCGACCAGGGTAGCGTATATTACACTCACAATATCCAAACGGTATTCGTTGAAGGTCGTACTACGATCTGACTTCGACACATTCTGACGATGAGGTGGAGGTTATGTGAGGATATTATTATAGTAGAGCCATGCATACCTCTAAATCTCATTTCACAGTTGTGATGGAGGACTTCAACGCTCAAATAGGCATGCGAAATGGCGACGAAAAAAAGGTGAGGTCTTTTGGCATTGGATGTCGGAACCAACGAGGCCACTTGCTGGCTAACTTTCTGGAAAAGGAAAACCTCTATATGATGAACTCCTTCTTCAAGAAGAAGCCTCAGCGCAAGTGGACTTGGATTAGCCCTGGCGGTTCCACAAAGAGTGAGATAGATTTCATTCTAGCCAGAATGAAAACTATCTTTGTCAAGCCGATAAACGGCACATATTTAATGATGTCTCAGTGATTAGTAGGTTTAAAACCGGGAGCGATCACCAAATGGTACGAGGCACATTAAATATCAACGTCAAGCTCAAGCGGTCTCACCTAATGAAATGAACTCTCCGTCCAACAGCTGTCCAAATCCAAGGCTCCGAGAACTTTCAGTTGGAGTTGCAGAATCGATTCGCGTGCTTATATTATTGTGATACAGTTGACTAGTACAATAACAGGATGGTAGCAACAGTCCACGCGGTAGGGTTAAAGTTCTATAAAACCCGCCTCCGTGGTAGTTCTCGGATTCTCTCAGAACATACACTCGGTCTTATGAGGGATAGACGAGAACTGTGTGTGCAGTCTCCAGCCTCTATGGCAGAGTACAGGTGCTTCAGTAAGCAGATCTCGCAGGATCGGCTAACGACAAGCGAGCTAAGTTGACCCGACACTATACTGAAGATACCCCGGACGTCAGTCTGTATGAAATTGGAAGGGCCCTGAAGCAGCTTAAGAACAACAAGCCACCGGGCGATGACGGAATCATAACTGAGCTGTTAAAAGCTGGAGGAAAGTCTCTCTTACTAGTGCTTCAGAAGTTGTTTGATTCCGTTATCAGTAGTTTTGAAGAACTATAGACCCATTGCACTTCTGAGCCACGTTTACAAGCAGTTTTCAAGGGTACTCTCTAATCGACTTAACGACTTCCAGCCTCCCGAACAAGCCGGATTCCGAAAAAGCTATAGCACCATGGACCACATACATTCACTCAGGCAGGTGATACAGAAGACCGAAGTATAACCTGCCGCTCTGTGTAGCTTATGTGGATTACGAAAAAGCCTTCGATTCTATCGAGACCTGGGCGGTGCTGGAGTCTCTTCAGCGGTGCCAGACATCGATATATCGAGGTGTTGAAATGTATATTTATACAAATCAGCCACCATGTCAGTCCGATTACACAATAGAATCACGAACCCCATCCAATTGCAGAGGGGTGTCAGGCAAGGGGACGTTATTTCCCGGAAACTGTTCACCGCTGCTTTGGAAGACATTTTCAAGCTAAAGGAGTGTAAAGGGGAGCCCTTTAACGCATTAACATCAATGGTGGACACCTCACACATCTTCGATTTGCCGACGATACAGTAATCCTATGTTAGGACTATGCTAGGGGACCTGAACAGTACCTCACAACGGTTGAGTCTTAAAATGAACATGGACAAGACAAAAATCATGTCTAATGTCCATGTCACACCCGTACCGATAGTTGTTGACGGCACTGCTCACGTAGTTGTCGACGAGTACATTTACCTGGGACAAATGATCCAGATGGGTAAGTCCAACATCGGATTCGAACAACTTGAACGAACGACTAACTCGAAGTATCCAACTCGGCTAGGCAGCGTTCGGGAAATTACGACATATCTTTTCATCCAAAATTCCTCAGTGCCTGAAGTCGAAAGTGTTTGAGCAATGTATGTTGCCAGTGTAAACTTATGGACCCAAGACGTGGTCTTTTGGCGTTGGCCTCATTCATAGGCTCTAAGTCACGCAGCCCGCTATGAAACGAGCTACGTTAGGTATTTCACTACGAGATAAGATTCGTAACGATGAAGTCCGTAGGCAAACAAAATTTACCGACGTAGCTCACAATGTTAGCCGACTGAAGTGTCAATTGGCAGGCCACATCGTTCGAAGGACAGATAACCGATGGGGTCACAAAGTCCTCAAATTGTAGCCACGTCTCGGTAAATCACTGGTCGTCCCCCGACCAGATGACCTAAAGAAGACAGCGGGAAGCCGCTAGATTTAGAAGACCCAGGACCGGTTGGGGTGGCGTTAATTAGGAAAGGCCTATGTCCAGCAGTGGACTTTAAGAGCCTGTTAGATAGATATTTGTTACCAAAGTTATAATAAAATAGGTCTTTTTTTCCTATGAAATTGGACATTTTATAACCAGCATTTTCAGATTTACTTATATGTGTATTGGCGAGCAATTCGAAATTCAAATAAATTTTATTTCAAAGCCGTGTTATTTTAATTTCAAATTCAGTCATCTGGTTTTAGATAGTGATTTGTTTTTGTGAAATTGTGGTAGTTTTTGGCGCCATGGATAAATTGAAGATTCGTACAATTTTCGAATATGAGTTCTTACGCTGCACAAACAACACGAAACATTAATGACATGTCCCGTACATGCCGTCCCTAACACTGCTTGCATAAACATGGTCCATTATTGATTCAATCGTTTTAAATCTGGAAATTTTAAGTTGAAGAACGATCCTCACGGTCGACTTGTAACCATTGTCGACAACGACGAATTGAAGGCGATAGTGGATCTAACTCAATCCATGGCTGAGCTTACTGCGAGCTTTGGAGTTAGTTTCAAACAATATTGAAGCACTTACGTCAAATCGGAAAGATAAATAAGCTAGATAAGTGGGTGCCACACGCATTAAGCGACCAACAGCGAGACTTGCGCGTCGAAGCATGCATAGCACTATTAAATCATCATAGAAACGATGGAATTCTAAATCGAACTGTTACTTGCGATGAAAAGTGGATCTTGTACGACAACCCTAAGTCTTCGTCTCAGTGGGTGGACCCGGGTACAGCACCTCATCAGTGCGCTAAAAAACATTACTCCTAGGAAGGTGATGGTAACTGTCTGGTGGACCAATGCCGGACTTGTACATCACAGCTTCTTACCGAATGGCACAATATTAACGTCAGATGTCTATTGCCACGAATTGTAAACAATGATGGAGAATCTCGCAATTCAAGAACCAAGACTGGCCAATCGTTCTTCGCCATTGCTTTTCCACGACAAACCGCAAGCTCACACTTCACAACAGACCATCGCAAAGCTACAAGAGTTACTCCGTCACCTGCCGTACTCACCGAAACCAAAACAGATTTCTACTTTTTTCAAAATTTGGACAATTTTTTAAGTGGGAAAAAGTTCAACACCCGAGAAGTAGTTCAAAACGCTTTCGCGGACTTCATCGCGTCCCGTCCGGCAGACTTCTACAGTAAAGGGATAAACAAACTGCCATCAAAATGGCAAAATTGTATATATAAATTCATATAAATCTCCAATTTCATAGGTAAAGACCTAATACTTACAATTTCACAAATAATTGCAGTAAGTAGTACTTAAAATAATGTGATTCATATTTTGTCTTAAATATATTTTGTATATTTTATTAAAATTAACGTGTATTCATTGGTATAAAACCTGTTTTTACTGCCAATACGGCAGTACCAGGGTTTTAAGACAAAAATGCAATATTTCTGTGAACTTTAATGTCAAGCAATAGAGTTTAAATTCGCGGTAAAATTTACCGGATTCCAGGACAATTTACCGAATACTAGTACAAATCTAACGGGTACTGGGACAAATGGCCTATTTTTAGTTTTTTTGAAATTATTGTGCATAAATCTTTGTATTAATATAAAACGATACAATAATCTGAGAACTAGAATAAATTACCTACCAAGTCATGTATATCTCGTTTTATTAAGATTATTAGTTTTTAAATAACAGACCTGCAAAGTCAGCGAATATCAAAATTTCACGGATATTGGGCCGTTTACCCTATACATAAAGCTGAACTTCCTTTAGAATGAAAACACAATATCGTGAAATTTTCTCGATACAAAAAAATAATAATAATACTAGCTCTAAATAATTTATTATATTTACATTATTACTTGCCACCGCGATGTTTTAAAAAAATTGTGCAAGGTATAATATTATTTTTAAAACAGTAAATTCACATCTAAATCCATAAAATTACATCCAAATCTATGTTTTTTTCAATCATTTATTTCAATTCATATTACAAGAATTAATTTACATGAACTAAGAAGAAAGAAATTGAACAACAGCATAATATTTACACTATATAAAATAAAAATTAATTGTTCCGATATCTTTTTGTGATAATCCTTCTAGTAGTTTTAAAATAAGAAATATTAAATAACTATTGAATAGTAACTGTAATCCTACTAAAACTTGTAGTATTTAATACACTTGTTCTATAAGCTAAAATAATAATTGACAGGTTTTATTAAACTTCAGCTGCTTTTGATATGCTTTCATTTCTATTTACTGAGCAACAGTTAGGTACTCAAACTAACTAACAATGCCATGGATCCTACTAAAAACTTTCAGGATCCTATTGAAAAACTTCTAATTTATAACAAGCTTGTTCATTATGCTAAAATAATTGACAAGTTTATAAAGTGTCAGCTTCCTTCGATATGCTTTCATTTCTAGTTTCTGAGCAAAATTTTCTCGAACTAACTAACCATGCCATGGTTGAGTCTTTATAGTAATTACGTAACTTGATTTTTTCCATGACCGGAGATTCAGAATCATATCGTATTTGATTAGGTAAGTACGCTTCTCTTATAGGTAAAGTTTAATCGAGCAATTTCATCTCAATTAGCTACTAATCCAAGTAGCTAATTGAAATGAAATTGCTGTAAAACAGTCTGAAATAACGATAAAATAAAGAAAAAGCTAAGCTTTGCGTTAAATAAATCGTTAATTCATTTAATGTATTAAAATCAATCGTAGAATATTTTAAGATGTTTTAGTAACAGGCATCTAGAGTAGGTACGTTCACTTTAGAAATGAACGTGTTCCCAATAAATATTGTTGTTACCTACAACCTGTAAGTAGGAATATTTTTTTCTATATATTTCATACAAAGTTGTAGGATAGATGTTTATTAGTAGGAAAGTTTTGATATAACAAGAAAACCTATAAGAAGTCTATGTTCCTAAAAAGAAGGGCAAAAATAAATAAAATAGATAAATTACTGTAAATAACTTAATCAATGTACGGAACCCTCTCCAAGCGAGTTTATCTCACACTTGTCAAGTTATTTCATCTAATGAAGAAATACACATAGCTTTTGCTGCTTATAAACTCGTGTACTTTTTCATTTCTTTTTTGGTTAGCAACGCATCGGTGATGCCTTTGGTTAATGATGTCAATGGGGGATGGTAGACATTTACCATTAGGTGAATCACTAGCTATTTAGTCGGTGAGTTGCATAAAAATCGGCAAATTATCCACAGATAATTGTGAACGAGAACTATTTTTCTAACCGTATATTTTAGTCTACTAATTTCAGAAGATCGAGGTGAGACACCACTTTATCCACACCTAAACCTTATTTATTGACCAGCGCAAGCTTCTAACAACTTTATTGAACGGATGTCGTCAGATTGTGGTCAGAGATAACTGACATTCCTTCGGAGCGGTAAAATTACAACTCCCAAAATTACAGTGGCACAAGGTACCGACAACCTACGTGTAGATCTGATACCTCAACGTAAATAAATTAATCTGTGTTTAGAAAAAGGTTGAACTTACTAATACACCTATCTATTTGGAAGTAGGTTTACTAGGAGGTACCTAATATAGCCCAAGAGCTACTGAACCATTTGACTAACCCGTTTCCCACAAAGCTAGAAATTTATTAAATTATATTTTATTATCAGTCAATTAAGAAAGTACCGTTCTGGCAGGCATCTCGCGGTTGCGTCATCATCCCTTAAATTTTTGAAAATGCAAAAAAAAAAAATTTATCCCACTCTCACAAGGCTACAATTTTAATATGTTGTAATTTACATACTTATGTTTAAGTGTAAAAAAAAATTGCCAACCCATTTTGAGGGTTGCAAGCACGTTGCAAGTGTGTGCCAGAACAGAGCAAAGTTGTCATCGGGAGAGCAATTCATAACCTACTCGCCGAGGCTCAAATTTTCAGGGAACATTCTTTCAATTGTTTAAACACTATATGTAAACAGCCAGAACATTCTAGCGGTTCTGAATAATATTACTTGAGAAGTTTTTTCTTTTTGTTCTCTTTCTTGGCCGGCAACGCATCAGCCTTTGGTATTGCTGATATCCATGAGCGACGATAGCCACTTACTATCAGTTAAATTCTCAGCTAGTTTACCCGCTATTTCCATATAGAAAATTAAGTCGTAGTTTCCGATATCCCAAAGGCTGCCCACCTAACTTGAATTCGTTGGGTGATCTCTATCTCGAAGTTAGACTTTCCACTCCTTAGCTTGAACACATTTGCCAATTCGTTCGTTCAAAACAACATAAGTACGAACGAATTGGCAAATGTGTAGAGGAAAGATTTGATTCTTTGCATTGAATAGGCTCCGAAACTACTGAACCAATTTGAAATATTCTTTTACTGTTTGGAATCTACATTATCCGCGGGTGACATAGGCTAAATTTACTTTTTTTTACTATTTTTTCCGAGGCGAAGCGAGGGCGATTTCCTAGTATGTATTACAACCAGCAATCTGCTCTCGCGTGCGAATCTGTCGTGTATATTGTATGAATGTGTTGTGTAGTGTATAGACGTACGTACAAAGGAGGACGGATCGTTAATGATCCTTATAATATAAAAGTCTAAGCATATATTAATAGCTTTTCTGCTCAATTTCAACATGATTGCTTATTGAACTATACATGGATAAATTAATTAATTACGAACCTTTCGTAAAATAGCGTTCAACTATCATCATGTAGGTACTTCATAAGATGTACAAAGAAATAGCGAGAGCTTTTCGATAATATCGATCTTTTTTACTTTTCGGGTTTTAAAAGCGGCCAGAAACATACTAAACTTGGATTTTTATAGTAAAAGATAAACTAAAGCTAGTAATACGATTTATTTAACAACATTTGTTTTATATTTACAACCTTTAATTGGGACCATTTAAAGCTGAAGTGTTATCAATTCCTAAATTTATTGCAAGTATCAAAAATTTAAACCACGACCATGCTATAAATAAAAAATACTTCGGCACCTGTACGGTAAAAATTTACGAGTCTGATGACAAATTGATAACGTAAAGCTGGCCATACACTTTCATTTATAATAAAATTCATTTTACTTAAAGGCATAGAAATGCATAATGTATTAATAAAGATATGATTATTTTTGATTATTATTTATTATACATATTAAAAAAAAAAACATTTAAGAATTTCCAAGTAAGATAATTTGGGCGATTTTAGGGGTTTTTGCATCGATTTATAGACTACTATTGATGGAAGGGTTTTTGATTTAGTTTTAGAGATAAATATTTTTCAGAGTTAGTAACATTTTTGATGAGTGATTGTCGATAAACTTATAACTATATTGCGCGTGGCCTGACACGCACTTGGCCGGTTTTATTATCCATCCATCCATCAGCCTTTGGAGGTCTACTGCTGGACATAGGCCTCCCCTAATTTGCGCCACTCTGACCGGTCCTGAGCCTTCTGAATCCAGCGGATACCCGCTGTCTTCTTCAGGTCGTCAGTCCCAGGTTTTATTATATCCAATCATTAATATCGAAAACTTTACGTCAGCGCCAGCGGGGTGCTTTATAGCTAAGTTTTAAAGAAAAAAGATAACCGTTTGACGTTGAGTCGGTGACATGTTAATATTCTCAATAAAGTGGACGTTAAACGAATACAGAATGTAATTCGTTGGATATCAAAGTGTACAGCTCCAGAATAAAGAAAAATCTTGAGGCCTGACAATTACTAATGTTCATTTGGACCCCACTACTACTACTTGTAGCTACGTTTTATAAAATATTTCATGTAACATTTTTTATGTTTACGTACATAACTGATATACTAACTGCCGCACTTAAAGTCACTTAACTGTTACTTAAATCGCTCCTCAGTACAGAATTTGAAATGTAATTCTGTACTAAAGAACTTTGTAGGTTTAGATAATAGGTAAGCCTGGGTATAGTGCATTTTGTCATCTAGGTATGTATATATTGGTTATACTATTTTATAATATAATCTATGTATATATTTTTTAATATTTATGTATATATATATATCATATGTATATATTTATAGTTATTATTATATATATTAGGTATAGTATGTATTGCACTTGTTAATTTCTTTAATTTTTTTTATCCTTTATCAAATAAATATACCGCCATCGTTGTTTTACTACTGTCCAAAGGTTGACTGGCAGAGAATGTTTTTAGCATTAAGTCCGCCTCTGTTTCTGTACTTTTTGTATGGTACATAAATAAATAAATAAAGAACGATTTGAGTAACATTGTGACTCTGAGTGCGGCAGTTAGTCTTGTCAAATTGACACGTTTTGTAATGTCGAACTAGTTTTTAAGAAGGACAATATTGCATTGTAATTCATTTACCTAATACGAATATTATTGCATCAGGTTCCCTATAGATTTTAATTTATGCATTGTGTGCTTGTTAATCCATAATAGTACAAAATCGTTCTGCAATTTCCCGCCCCAACGTTTATTAATTTTAACAAGAAGATTTGGTTTCACAGTATACATTACTTGGTGGCCATTAAAATTTTCTATTATTTAATGATTTTATTCTATTCCATTTTTCCTTAATCTGAATGTCTGGCTCATTATTTTTGTTTTGTCTCAAAGCGTTCAATGGCCAAGTGACAGCGGATCTTGAAACTTTTGTTGTTCAAATATAATTTGCATAAAATTATTCAAATGTTTGATGAATGATGTTTACTGTTCATTTGTGAGTCTTTCTTTACTTCCTTTCAATTATTTCCCTTCAACGTAGCCAATAAAACTATCCTTCCGTAACCCATGGAGCGATGATAAATTATATGAAAGAATCATTACTTCTGGATAATTTATTTGAGTAAACTGTAAACTTCCTTATTAAGAATATTATACAAATAAATTATGGGAAAGGTGTATCCAAACTGAATAAAATATGTTTAGTTTATTTTACTAACGTGACATTTATTATTTGTTTTAAATAAATTGAACGAAATTATACGTGTAATGATTACCCACATGAATTACAGAGCTGTGAAGTTACAGGGTTAGCCTAGCCGTTGTATTGTATTTAAATACTCCGGTTGTGAGCTGAAACTGAACCTAACTTTCCGGTGAACGCTGATACCGAAACAAAGAGATGATAATTATAGCAGCAATTGTTTCACTGAGTTTATATTATTTAACAGCACACAAAGGGAAGCATGTTTCACCGTAAGCCAACACTGTTCTTTTATTTGACGTAGTGACAGAGTTAGTGCTTTATGTATTAAAAAAGAACTTGGCGTGGAATTAAATAAAAGTTTGGGCCTTAGTCGCTACTGGTGACTGTAAAAATAACTTTTTTGGTCGCAGATAAAATACCGACGCGAAAAATTTACAAAACCATCCTTGAAACATATAGTATATTATGTCAAAATTTGAGCTCAATCGGTGAAGAACTTTAGAGTTTTTTAAAAAAATACACAAACTTAACATATTATATTAGATTTTTGAAATATTTGCCCTTATCCAAAATTTATTTTCCTAAATCTCTTCTGGGGCCCTTAGAGCTATACTCTGTCATCGCGCTGTATACAAAAGATGTGTTACACTTGCCTACAGTTACTAGAATTCGAAGTATCCAAAATAATTTAATCAGCGACGGAACAAGGATTTATAATTAACAGCAGGTATTTATTTTAATTAAAGATCATGTTACTTGCCTTTATTGTATTTAACACAAAATATTATCATGCACTCATTTCACAATTAAAGTATTAATTAAAATTTAATGCATCGCCGAGTCCACCTATCAACTTAAGTGCGCAAGGGTGAGAATATAATAAATGTACACCTCTGATGTTCATGGCACCCTAAATTGTCCATTAGAGGTATCACAACATTACGTTAACGTAGCCAAATATCAGTAGATACATCTATCATTTTGTGTTATTTGTTTTGACAGCCATATAAGTGGAGAAGATGTTTCATTATAATTGTCTGTTATTTTCCGTTTTTTGACGTATCCGTTAAGTTTTAATAACACTGGCCAATCTACTTCCAATTACGATTCATAACAAGCTACCATATAACTTTTGAGTTTCTTTCACAAATAAACGATTTCGTTTACTTTATTTGGTTTGATACTCGTATTTACGTACCTCCACGTACCTCGTAAATTTGGTGCGATGCATTGGATTTTATTGTAGTTTCTTAAAACGCGATCGATTAATGACTAACATTATTAAAAAATACGAGACTGAAACGCATGTATTAGATTATGATGAATACCTAAATGAAAATGAAAATAGTGATTTTAAATTATGAACAACATCATTACATTATTATCATCATCATCATTATATATAAATTTTATGTACGTTTCTCAACAGTAATTTAACAATTTTCCCTGCCATGTAATTTGAGACCGCAATTATTTGTCCTGTAATTTGGCAAATTTAAGGGAGATTATTATGAGGTAGATTTATAATAGCAAGATGTCGTGGAGTATCGTGCTAGGATCGCAAAAACCTGGTCCAGTAGCTGTAGCAATTTACTCTAATATGACCACAGTCGGAGCTCCAATCAGTTACGTCATCAGCTTCCTGTCACCAACAATGGTGATCAAAAAACTAAAGGATGTGGTACGCCACGCTAGGTTTGTTAGATGATTTTTTCACTTGCTGACCACCATTTCCTTTACTTACCTTACTGCCAGCGAAATAACATAAAGCATGAAAAAATAAGCCGTCTACATTATGCTTATCTATGAGATAAAATTAAAACAGATCAAACGCAGTGACACTGTGTAAAAGGAAATTGCAAAACATTACGAGTAACTCATCCCTCAAATCACCTTCTTGGTGTTTGCCAAAACTAACGCGTAAATGAATATAAAGCTGTGGCTATGGCTAAAGGCTATGGCTGTGGGTAACAAGGTAAAGGTAAATTAGCTGTATATGCAGCATTTATTTTGTGTAGATGATAATTGGAACGTTTTGTTACTTTAAGGTTGAAATAGAAGCTAAATTATTATTGTGCGAATCCTAATGTGGCGATGTTAATTTGGTACAGTGTTTAGGTTTTCCCTCTAGCAGTCTAACCGGACATCACTTGTATTTTGTGTAGATGATAATCGCAACGTTTTGTTATTTTAAAATAGGGTTGAAATAGAAGCAAAATTATTATTGTGCGAATCCCAGGGTGGCGATGTTAATTTGGTACAGTGTTTCGGTTCTCCATTTATCAATCTAACAGGATATAACTTGTCTTATAAAGTCAACTTCGGTTGCAGTGTCAAATCAAAGGAAAACCCGGTTCCTTTTTGGTACTGCATGAGCAACGATAATTTTAATGCTCGGCACTTACCATCTCTGGCCAAATTATACGACGCACTGTAAGATTTTATGTAAAATGGTAATTAATTATGAGGTGATACTATACAGCTTTGTGGGCATCCATTAATTAAGTGAGGCATTTTTAACAAATTTAAGACATCCTCCTCCTTGCTCTGGTGAGATGAGACTCTTAAGATTTGCCTCCACTCCTTCCCTCATCCCTCTAATCTCACGTGATTTTTCAAAATATGTGTTTCTAGCGTGGACAACGCTTGATACACTTTGGGAAAAAATTAAAATGTTTTTTTTTACTATAGTTTTATTTTCTGCACTTAGTTTTGGACCATTTTCGGGAAATTATTCTGATTCTTGCGAGAAAAAATGCGTAGGTAATATTTACCGAGACCCCCGCTCTTCGCAACGTAAGTATAATGAGATTCGGCTCTTCCCCTTTTCTCCTCCTAAATGCCTCACGCAATTTATGGATGCCCCCTGTATTGTTTTTTTACTAGATACCTGTATTAAAAATGTGCAGATATAGTGTGTCTAATAATTTGGCCAGGGACTGTGTACCATGAAAATAACCTGTATTTACATTTACAGCTAGATAAAGAATATAACTTTTGAAATCTAAACCTAAGAAGTGATATAAAGATACGAGTACTTATTATGTTTAATTACGCATCTTGACAACGCCTAAACGCTTTACAATCTGCTGTTGAACAAGGAACCAACTAACTTGACAATAATGTTAAACTCGACATAAACGTGGCGCAGCGATTGATAAAAAAAAGTATAAAAAAACAAATTTGCTTCGTTTCGCGTATCTACATAGAAAATGTAGTTGTTTTGTTCCAAATATGATCAAACAAAGAATACAATGAATTGTTTGTAGTTTAGTTTATAATCATCGTATCGATTCCACAAAAATTCCCTAACGTCTACGATCACCACCTGTAAATCACAAAGAAAGCTGAAATGGCCCTTACCTAAATCGAATACGGTGTTTTTCAGAAGAACATTTTCTTTTGTAGGACCTTACATCTATAGTAAATTACATCACAAGCTCAATCTTGTAAATCATACTACATATGTACTCGTATATATGCAAAAATAAAGTTAAATCTTGGCTAGTTCAACTAACATATTATTATTATTATAATGAAACTGAAAACTTACTTTGCAATAATGTCTAAAATGTTAATTATATACACATCCACACACACACACACACACACACACACACACACACACATACACACACACACACACACATAATTGTTTGTATAATTGATGTCTTTTTTGTTTTATACTTTTAGATATATTTGATAACGACAGGTATGAACCTAGTTTCCCACAACACAGGGAATCCTAGTGTGGGAGCTAGTAATCAAAATAACAAAGTGTAACAAAGAATACGCAATAAATATTTTTTCATTTTTTCATTTTTCATCGTTATTCATCGTTAAATGGTCAATCATTGTTTTAGAAATCCTGCAGCGCGGTGACCTTTCCTCCTCAATGGAGTCTCTTGCCTACGACTCATCAGTCACCTCGCCAGGTAGTGTAACTGGCCACAACCAACGCACTAAGCGCATGCGCACCAGCTTCAAACATCACCAGCTCCGCACCATGAAGTCCTACTTCGCGATCAATCAGAACCCAGATGCAAAGGATTTGAAGCAACTGGCTCAGAAGACAGGGCTCTCTAAACGAGTTCTTCAGGTAAATGGTCAAATTATTATACATTTTCTTTAATACTTCACTACCTATTGTTATCTGTTACAAATAGGTTTCTGAGGCGTTCGTTCTCTTTAGTGGAGAGGTAAATGGCTCAAGTGACTGAAGTTTTTATGCCGCCAAAACATCGACATTGTGTTCTTAGATGTCAGCCAAAGCGAAGCACAGATGATCTCAAGAAGTTTTGCCATTACCGGTCAGCTATTTATTTACTGTTCAGTCCCAAAGATGTTTTAAATTAGTTATTCTACTGCTATTATAACAGTTATTATCACATTTTAGAGTATAAAATATGAAGGTTTGCTTGGCGACACAGACTCTGGAGACCATAATAAAAATTTCTCATTCTGTCAGACTTCCTAACGATGTTTTCCTCCACCGAAGTAAGTGTTACAATTTATTACAAGCTTTTATTTGTATTTTCGTTATGTTTTGTCTTAGGTATGGTTCCAAAATGCTCGAGCAAAATGGCGTCGCAACATAATGCGTCAGGAATCTAATCAACACGGACCGATTACTTCAAACGGGAATCCTGCAAACGGTTCTCTTGTTCCTGTATCAGCATCCTCTACTGTTGTTCCCGGATCTATTATGTTGTCAGAGCCACTCCAGTCCATGGACGTCCTCAGGGTACATACCCCCCATCCTATGGCATTCAACGAACTTTACTGACAATCAGTCAAACGGGAGAGTGTTTTTGATATCGCACTCCCGAATCCTGAATGTCTAAAGTTCGAATACCCTCTTTGTGCAAGTCATTCAGAACAGTCGCCAATTTAATAATTATTGTTTTCTCAATTGAGAAGTGATGTAAAACGTAATAGTGATTCGTAAAGTAGTTTATTCAATTACCTGCTTACTAATTTTAACTTTATATCAGGGGTTTTCAAATAAAAATCAGTCCCTAGTAACTTAATAAGTATAATATTAATAAGTATGTACTAATTGGAAAGGGATGCTCACACTAAGATTTCAAGGTTCTTTACAAATGAGTTTGACATGTTATCCTAAATGATCATTGATTGTAAATTTTTGAAATAATATTGTAATTTATCAAGTAGGTATACATAATCATATTGTGCATTAATCAGCATTTATTAAATTAGTGACGAAATATGTAGACATTGCTTTAGATGTATAGCAATATAAGATAGCTATAAGAATATAAGATATTAAGATAAAGTACCTTTCAGTAAAAAAAAATCAGCTAAAAAATACTATTCGTTGCTTATATTTCGATTCGTTCTTTTATGTCTTAGACTGAAACCTATAAAGCATACTAGTGTTTACTTGTACAACATCTGACATCTATTATGGGCCAAATCTCGAAATTCAAGTACTGTCCGTTGAAGTATTATTACTAGCGTATAGAACCGACATCGCGAACACCATGTATGTACCAATGCATTGGTGCCACGTGGCTTCAATCTTCAATGGATTCGTTCGATTTTGAAATGAGAACCGAGGCTCAATTTTGAAAATCGAACCTCCCGGGCGGGACACACATTTTGTTCGAGATGTCTGTTCTATGATATTATACTTCAATGGTACTGTCAATGTGTTTACAGGGTGTCTTGCAACTATCTAGGCTACCTAATTTTACCGTCAAAAGCTTGGTGGAAGGGTTAGTGGCCAACCCGAGTGTCAGAAGTTTTTATGCCACCCGAGGGTCTCCAACATGGCTTAACGACTGTTATCTTAAGATAACAAACGGGACCGACGGCTTTACGTGCCTTCTAAAGCACGGAAACGCTCACGATTTGTTTTTCCACTGGCGGTTACCCATCTAACTACCGACCGCGCCCGCTGTTGCTCAACTTTGTCGATCACATAATCGACACAAGGCGCCGCCAGGCTATGGGCGCTTCTTCTGTGTATTTAATAATAATTATGTCACAACATTGGTTTTATCAATTTACATTTAAATATTATTTACTGTGCTGGATGTTATTTCTTCCTTTTTTTGGAACGCTTACTCTGAATTAATTAAAACCAGACGAAAAAAAATCTCGGTCGACTATAGTTTTTCAAGAATTTGCTAGATTAGATATATAGAAAGGCAATATTATATTATGTATTACATCTATTGTTAATATTGGGTGACCGCTAGTGGCAAACAATCTTGAGCGTTTCCGTGCTTCGGAGGGCACGTAAAGTCGTCGGTCCCGGTAGTTATCATAAGATAACAGTCATTAAGCCATGTCGGAGACCCTCGGGCGGTTTAAAAACTTCCGACACTCGGGTTGGCCACTAACCCCTCCACCAATCCGCACTGGAGCAGTATGCTGGTGGAGTAAGCTCTAGGCCTCCTCAAGAGGAGAGACCCGTGCCCAGTAGTGGGCCATTAATGGGTTGAAGTCAAGCCAATTGTTAATATTAGCGGATTATTAATAAGGCAATTCAATATTGTAGACAACGTTGGTAACTTCGCTGTGAATACAATATTTAATTTGTAGGTCCACATAAATAAATATTTTAAATCTACAATTTTTGTTCTTTTTCGTTAGCATAATTTCAACGCATTATTTATTTAGGTATTTAAGTATAGTTTAAGCTTCATTACTTCCATTTCATTAAGTGGGTATTTGCAATAAGCACTTGATCTCGTTAATACTGCAGTCGTGCAATTTTATCCTAAACTTTGATTACATTATAAAAATATGTTCAGTTTTTTAAACCGAGTATCTAATACTAACTGGAATGGTGTATTTATTTACTATCAAACCGTGACCTGTAGAGACCAGATATTGGGATGGTACTGCAATAAATTTTCTATGGTAGTATATGAAGATCCAGACTACACGCATATATTATTTATAGTCTACACCATTAGATACGCAAGCAAACACTTTGCTGAAAATATATAATGGAGGATTTTTCATTATTGTAATTAAGGGCTATATAAATAACGTGATACTAGTCAGCTTAGCGTTGAAGTGATATTATTTTAAACTTAATTAGATTATTTTATATTAAATGTATACTATTATTTGCAAAATATTGTGAGCTGAGGTTTGATTTTGTTCCTCTTTCTATAATCACGTTTAGTGAAGTTTTAATGTAAAGTTTAGTTTAGTTATTTAAATATAGAAAATACTAATACCTGTAACTAACAACTACAATAAGGATGTTGACACTAACTGTAAATTGATATAAAATGTTTAAAGTATTAAGGGAAACATTTAAACACATAAAAAATCCTTTTGTTGAAATCAGTCACAATAAATTAAATATAATTGATTTAAAATGTTAATAAGTGTAGTTCTAGACAAAAAATAACCGATTTCAAAACTAGGAACTCTCAAAAACTACTCGTCAAATCTCGCTCAAATTTAAGTGACAGGTACCAGTTTGCCATTGAAAAAGGAATCATCATAATCGGTTCACCAAGTCGAAACTTCTGGTGGGAAACTTTTTGGTGGGAAAGATGTGATGAATGATTTTTATACATATAAGTATAAAATTAAATTTTTGTTTTTAAATTGAAAATTATTATTTTTATAAAATTTTATTCGTGAGTATTAAGATTCTATCTATAAAATAAAATTTTATCCTAAAATTGGTCAACATCTCTAGTGCTAACATTGCCTTAACGTGCACTATGCGTTTTTTGCCGCATCTTTGAAACACTGTAGTTTTTAACCGACTTCAAAAAAAGGAGGAGGTTCTCAATTCGACTGTATTTTTTTATGTTTGTTACCTCAGAACTTTGGACTGGGTGAACCGATTTGGATGATTTTTTTTAATGGAAAGCTGGTGCTTGTCGTGTGATCCCACATGGCATCCATGTCAAAATCATATAAGTCTTAAATTTGCATTAAGTATGTGCGCGATAAATGGATGAATAACTCAATATCGCGTCAACCGATTTCGATGATTCTTTTTTAATTGAAAGCTGGTGCGTGTCGTGTAGTCCCACATAAATTTGAGCGAGATCTGACAATGGTATCCATGTCAAAAGTACAATGTACTTCATTTGAAGTCGGTTATTTTTTTGTTAAAATGTTAGATTATTGTCGCACAGTTATTATTGTTTTCACGCATTGAACGGCGAAAAACCATTAGTATTAATAACTGTGGTGCGGCAATTTGCAGCAGCGGCGTTTTTTCGGAACAGCTAAAATTCATAGTGCGCCCCTAGGCTAATAGTAGTGACTTCATGTAATATTCGGTGTCAATGTACTTACAATACAATCAAAGACAATAGTTTAAGCACTTTAGGAAGAATAATTAATGTAATAATTAGAAGACTATAATAATTATATTCAGTACCTAAGTCATAAAAATATTTAAATTGGAATAGAATATCCTGTTTACAAACTTTTGTAATTAATCTAAAGTGCCAAGTACTTAATTAACGATCATATTCTAATGGAAATGGATTTCCTTTCGCTCGTTGAACTCTGAAGTCATAATTGGTTGCACATTTTAATTGGGAATAATTTAAAGTGTAAGCTATAAAAATATAAAACGCTTTTTGCCTATTTTGTCTAACTGATGCTCAGGTAAACAATTTTTACTAATTTACATGACTATTTTCAACATAAGCCAAATGTTGATGATAAAACCAATTAAAACATGTAAGTGAATATAAACAAAATTAACGCTTCTTCACATTAAAACATAAATTTTATTTTAGTTTGTTATTTATTTGCTCTATGGTTAAGTAACTATGTCACTACGTAGCTGTAGTATTATAAACTTATTTATAAATAAAATGATTTAATATATTGACATTATAAAATAAATTTTCGTTTTATTTATCTATTAGAACTTTGTATCCTTTTTTTCGTATGAAAGCTATTACTTTCATATAAAATGCATTAAAACACTTTAAATTAATAAAATTACTATGCATTTGACACACATACATATTCGCATAATATACACACGTTCAAGTCCGCCATAGTTCATACATTATGTACCTAGGTACATTTCGTACATACCTAAGGCACAATAAAGATTAAATAAAATAAATGTGAAGTAATCCTTTGACACACAGTCGAAAGACCCGTCCCCAAAACACGTCCTAGTTTAATTAAATTTAATGC
The DNA here is from genome assembly GCA_963932265.1 of Thymelicus lineola. Classification (NCBI taxonomy): domain Eukaryota; kingdom Metazoa; phylum Arthropoda; class Insecta; order Lepidoptera; family Hesperiidae; genus Thymelicus; species Thymelicus lineola. The sequence continues at coordinate 3,405,812 of OZ010680.1, forward strand.
ACTTCCAATTCTCAGAACAGATAGTTATACCTTTGTAGTTAGTAGAAATACTTAGAATTATGCTATTGATTCTACGAAGCAAGAGTGTTAAACTATGTAGAACATTTAACCTCGAACGAGGGTGAGGCTAAGTCCTTTGACTAAGACTGCAGTTGATTCGATAACACTTTGAACCGCAGTGCTAACAGTATCATATAGCAAAGTGTACGGACTAACTAAACTATCTAAAGTTTATGTGGTCAATGGAATCTATGGGCGTTCAAAATAAAAAAATGCAAATAAAATGAACGAATGGTAAATATGATAATTCAATTAATGTACTCAAGTATATCTTATAATGAATACAGTCTAGATTCCCTGCGTGGTATTTGACTTCAACCCATTGATGGACAACTACTGGGCACGGGTCTCTTGAGGAGGCCTAGAGCATACTCCACCACGCTGCTCCAGTACGGATTGGCGGAGGAGTTAGTGGCCAATCCAAGTGTCGGAAGTTTTTAAACCGCCAGAAGACCTCCAACATGGTTTATCTACCCCGGTGGTAATGATAACAACCGGGACCGACGACTTAACGTGCCCTCCGAAGCACGGAAACGCTCAAGAATTTTTTTGCCACTAGCGGTCACCAACTGCTGACCGCGCCCGCTGTTGCTTGACTGTCGATCACTTAGGATCTTCGCAAGCCGCCGAATTATGAGCGCTTCTTTTCGCTCCCTGCGTGGTTTTGATTCCAGCGAATACAAAAGTAAGGACGACAGGGTAAGTCCACCATCAGGGTAGGTTGGCTTTAGCTCAATCTCTTCTACTACTGATATCTATAGACTTCCGTTTATATGAGTAAGTATTTATATACATTTCATGCATAAATAAAAAAAGTAAAAACATTGGTTCCATCTTTTGTAACAACTGTGTTTGCATGTACAATAAAGATTTATTTCGTTCACTTTAATATTTTACAGAAAACGTAGTTACATAATTTTAACTTTCTTAAAATATTATGTAAGTATGCTTTTGAACAAAGTAACAATGAAAACGTTAGCTGTCCAAAGAAGTAAGTTGGACAACATCATGTTCGTATATTTTCTGTTTCTCACAGTAGCTATGGTATTCATTAAAATATTGACTAACCGTTATAAATCTAGCAAAGATATTTTAATAAGATGGCGCATAGCGCGCGATTTTCGGTGGCTTCGATTGAGTTTATTAATCAATAAATCTCCGAACTTGGTTGATACTTGTTTTATGGTATTAGACGGGACATACAAAATTAATGAGATGCTTGTGTTTCGCGGCAAAAGATTATGTGTAAGAAAACTATAAAAAAAATTGATACTCGTGAGTCGTGACCTCGGAACACTTACCTTTTCTGGAACAGCTATATATCTATATTTTCAAAGTAAAATTAAAAATAATAACAAGAAAATGTGCCTGTACAGACGTACAAATTACGTACATAGAAGCTTGTAGGAGGTTATATTATGCAGCAAAATTTTTTTATCTGTTTTGGATACCAACCGAAGCACTTGTGTTGATATTTAGCAATTAAGCTCGCTAGGTCACGGTCGGTCGTTGGATGTGCTGTGAAAAAAATTCTTCAACGTTAATAGATTTAAGCCATTGAAAACTAAAGGTAAATTATGTAACCTTTGACAAATTATACCTGCTTTCTTATTAGCCCACAATTCCCCCATAGTTCGTATCGTATAGTATCAAACTTCCATCAAGTAGTCTGTATGCTCAGCAGCCAACAACTGTACAAAAGAATGTACGCTAACGTTATTCGCCTCATTTTAAAATAAGTAGCCGAAGAGCTATGATTGAAGGAAAAATAATGAAGAGTTTATAGTTTCCTGAAGAGTGAAGAACAATATCAAGACGTTCCGACCGTATTGAAAATTTTGGCAATTAGCAACCGTAGTTTAAAACAAAGAGAAGAACTAAAATCATTGCTTACAAGTATCGTAACTGGCAAGTATTCTTGCAATGCGCCGCGCGTTGCGGTCAGGTATCCGCAATCCCAAACTGGGGATTCATGATAAAAAAGAAACTAACCAAAAACTACGACGTCAAAACCCGTCAAATTCTCATTGTCATTCACCGCAATCAACCTGTCTCCGATGACGTTATAAAAGAAAACCCGTCTTGCCTACTGATTTATTTATAACTTACAGTATACACCGTTTCGACGCATTGATTCATTATAAAATATATAAAAGCATGCGCTCCGAATCCCCACAGGAGCGTAGTCGGCAAAAAGCCGCCGAACCGCCATCTTACAGAATCGAGAACGAGTACAATCCGGAAGCGATACCTCAGTATTTTCAGGTTATGTATAACGCGTTTCTTATAAATTATTTATTATGAACCCTTATTGGAAAGAGCGCGAGCTGCTTTTCTTTTTGCTCAAAATACAATGGATGCCTGGGTCGTCGCGCGTCGTGCGGACCAGTGAAGTCTCGATGTATATTACGGTCCTCACCGTTTTAATTGAGTGTTTCTTGTTGTGCATGTTAGTTGAAACCTTGAATCTATGCTCTTAGGCTGAACCATATAGCTAAAAGCGCGTCCACTAAATGTAGCGTCACAATATTTCGATGAACTTTTCTATAGCGACCTACAGTTGTCCTGTAACAACTAAATTAGCTCAAGGCGCCGCGCCATGGCATACGGAGCACTGATTTGCAATCATGTAAAGTTAGATTATGTTTATAATAATACTTAGAAATCTAAGAGTCCTAGCAAAGGTCCTAGAAACATATCATATCATCTAAAATGAAAAGTACAAGTGGCACGATGAGAACTCAGAGATACGAGCCTGACCACTCCAGGTAGCAAGGAAATGTCTGCCTGAAATGTATCTGCACCGAAGCAAACTGAATTAGATTTCATTTCGCTCGCATGCAACTCTGTAAAAGTACTGGCATGGACATAGCAACACGATGACATACCTAATTATGCAAAATTACTCACAAAAGTTACCTACGTCATTAGTGATTTGCGCTTCGGTGCGGACAGACGCCATTTCTAGCATGTACTTATAGTGCAGTGAAGAAGCTCTTACAAGATTCGGTGTGGCTGTAATGACTGCTAGCCTTAAAGATCGACATTGAATCTCTAAAGGGCAAATACATCATAATTTTAATTAAAGATAAAAAGTTATATAGAACTCGAACTGCTCACGCAAGTAACTACGAAATGTAGGAAACAGGGTGATTACAGTCAAAAAGTATTCAGTGATGAAATGTCGTGATATAAGATACATGAGATATTTGAGTTACTATTTTCTGAGCTAAAACATTTAATAAAACCATGTCCCTTTGATATTGAATATGATTAATACTTGTACATTAGAAGATACTATCTGGCCAGGTAATGATTGTCACCAAGCTGGGATTTAAATTAAACTGAAAGGAATACAATGCTATGGTTCTTTGCAGGGTGCACCATGATAGGATAGTTCAACTTAAGAATCAATCAAGACATTATCTCCAAAATTATGCAAAAATTGGAAGAAGTCAATATTTTACAAACATTTCATGTGAATGTTTGTAAAATATTGACTTCTTGCAATTTTTTACAACAGATTTCAGTCGGTGTTTTAGAAGGTCGGAATTTCACCTGGCTGAATCCAAGGTCTGCAAACTCCTATGTTGTGGTGATACTCGGGAAGAAGAAATGTCGGACGAGCATAAAAAGAAATAAACAAGAACCTCATTATAGAGAAGTAAATATTTTTATTTATTGCGCACTAATTGCAGTCCACTATTGCATGGGTCTCTCATGAATTAAAATTTTCACGAGACTTATTTGGTAAACAATATTAGCACAAATTTTTTGGAAATATTGATTTTAATTTGTTTGTCATTAAAGTATGTATATTCATTTTTGTCTAACTTATTTTTAAATTAAAAATAACGATAAAAATACTGTAAGTTTCTTACTTAATAGGACTCTTAGGAGTATAGAGTTATCGGGGTTAGAGATATACATAATTACATAGTATTATACAATATCCGGATGACCGAGCTTAGCTCGGTTTAGTATTGCTTAACAACGCCATCTGCTTTAGCTTTAGTGTAGCTACTCGTCAATAGATGTCTTCTTACGAATGACGACACTTTTTTTGAAGTGATTCAGAGAGTTTTACAGAGATAGAGGTGATTCAACAATACTTAAATCGAAAGGAACTTCGTTCCATCCGGGTGTCCCTTGACACCTCTCATGTTTTACTATTATTTCTAGTACTTCGCGTTTGGCATGTACACCAGCGTGTATGATCTGCAACGAACTAATTTGAGTCTCAGTGTTATGGAGCCTCGGTGTTGTGCTCCACCTCGGTTAGTCGGGGAAACTAATGTTGACCTAGGAGCAGTATGGAGACAGACTTGTAAGTAGTTCCTTTAGGGTCATTGAAAATTCCGAAAGTACAACAATTAAATTGCCCTATTATTCTTTTAAGTTTCAATTTTCGGACCTCTCAGACGATTTTTAAGATCTCAAGATGTGGTTTGAGATGCTAATATATTTTGACAAATCATATGAAAAAGTGACATTTGTGAGATTGAAATAATGCTTTTGAGCTGTCTGTATTTCAAGAGTTATTCCAAAGCTGCTCATTACAAATACGATACGTGTGTAAAAGCCAGCCGTAGTTCTTCTAGAATTGGTAATATTATAAAATGTAATGTTATATTATAAAATGTAAACTTTAGATTGAAATAAGTTTTAGATTATCCGAAGGCGTTTCCCAAATGGATGCAGTTATCACTTCCTCGCGACCTAGCAGCTGGTTCTATGGGATTTTTAAAAGTAGACATATCGATCACGTGCAAAAGTGGTATACATGTCAAGCCTCCCGTAACAATGGTTAATAATATGGAAAAGTAAGTATATTTAGGAACAGTTTCTTAATTTTACCTTTTTTTCTTTTTTGTGGAAGTAGCTGATAAACGAGCTGACGGTCCACCTAATGTGGCTGCCGTCACCCATGGACAACAGCGACACCACCTAATGTAATTTATTATTCCACGTATTGGTACAGTCGGCAAAAGAATTAGATATGCAGGGCATGAAAGAAAAACTTTCAGTAATGATTAATATTACAAAATGATTGTGTTATTATCAATGTTAAATCGTACCGCAAATATAGGTAGCATATTACATTAATAATAGGTAACACAAGCATTCTGTGATATTAATCATTACCAAACGTTTTTGTTTCATACCCTACATACCTAATTATTTTGCCGACAGTACCTAAGTAAAGTAACCGTTACGTCGCTGACCAGAAAGTTATCGTTTTTGGCTCTCTAATACCGTAACATATAGTGGTCGGTAGTTAGGTGGGTAAATTACCTTTATTCATGTATGGTGGATGAATTTTAATTTTGGGATTAAATCGATAAAGAATCATGTGACGTGTGTCGAAAGTTATTTTATTGTATGCACCACATGAAGAGGAGGTTGATATTTTACTCAATGATGAATTAATGAATGAGCCCTTAATACACCAAATGAATAATGAATCCCCACTATGTTTTGCCATAATATATCAAACTGTCCCATAATAGGGATGTTGACACTAATTATAAATTTATATAAATTTATATCTAAAATATTAGTGGTAACATTTAAAGGCCTAAAATATGATTCTTTTATTGAAAACAATCACAGTAAATTAAATATCATTAATTTAAAATGTTAAAAATTGTACTCACTCTGCCGTCCACTAACTAAAAGGCCGTTAAGCCACAGTTGGTCGTTTTTCACTTTTTAATGTAGTCTTATACAACTTTCGATGCTCTATCTTTTGGTGTAAGAATCATTTTTCTATGATTTATAGTTTTAAAGATACAGAACATTGCTGAGCAGTTAAACCACATAAATTTCGTTACTCCCTTAATTAAAAAGCGGCTAAGCCACAATACTTCTGTAGAAAGACGTTAACATACTTTAACGGCAAATTGATGTATAAATTTTTCTAAATTTACTTAACTAAAAGTACGTTATCTAGTCATGCTTGACTAAAAAGCAGCTAAGCGTCTTTAACTACCTTCATGTATTGTGTCATACAAATAACCATCTGAACATCGTGTCTTAACTATAAAGCAGTTATAAAGAAAAACTACACTAGAAAGCAGTTATACGCCAATAGCGGCTTTTAAGTTATGTATTGAAATTAGTATTAGCTAAATATCATTCGCTAGAGAGCAGCTAAACGACAATACTAGACTAAAAAGCAGTTAAACGCTCGTGACTTGCGTTTGTAAAGTTACTCGTTTATAAAGTTACGTTCCTTTTGTTTTTCTTCTGGTTCAATTCAGATATATTATTTCCTTCAATGATCGGTAAATTTTGCCAAAATAACATCTTATGTTTAGGTATAATTGGCGATAACTTTGTTAAAAGATTAATCTTTCTCTCCTCATCTATTCCTTTCGGTTGCGTACGAAATGTTAAGACAAAATGCGTGTTCTTCAAGTATTTATCGTTTAAAAATTTAAGAGACACATTCCTCATCAAAACACACTCCTAATAAGTGCTCTCACATTTAATGTCAATGTGCTTCATAGTCTGTTCCTATCTTTATCAAACTTATACAATGTACAGGGAAAATAACAAGGATGGCAAATAAAAATATTTCAAGTCTATAAACCACACCCACAATGAGTATTGGACGTTTTAAAAGTCATGTTTATGTCCCCCCCACTCCCCCGCAAATCTTAAATGTTATTTTAATCGAATTTTTAGTTAATTTTGGTTTATTTTTATTTATTCATGTTAAACTATGAATATTTATGTGAATTAAACATAATAATTACGAATTAATGGTTTTTTTCATGTAATTATGACAATTTTTTCTTTTTATTTATTTCGCATATTTTTTTCGCATTAAAATTATGAATACAATAAAAAACAATACGGAACTAATATTTCTTTTAATGATTAGCTTATTTCATAACGATTCCAACGACATAAGCATTACATATAGCTCTCATAGTATAATTTTGAGATATCATATTATAAAGCGCGCGCGCGGCGTACCGCTCCCTTCCCCCCCGCGGATACGTCTTAGATGAGAGGTTATAAGGAAGCTTTTGATGAGGAATATGTGTCTCTTAAATTTTTAAACGATACGATACTTGAAGAACCCGCATTTTGCTTTAACATTTCGTACGCAACCAAAAGGAATAGATGAGGAGAGAAAGATTAATCTTTTAACAAAGTTATCGCCAATTATACCTACACATAAGATGTTATTTTGGCAAAATTTACCGATCATTGAAGGAAATAATATATCTGAACTGAACCAGAAGAAAAACAAAAGGAACGTAACTAACTTTATAAACTAGGATATGTAGTAAACATAAAAACTGAAAAAGTGCCTTTACAATAATGTTGTTTTTTATATTTTCTTAAATATTTTTGTTTACTTTATTACTTAATATTGATAATACTACACGAGTGTTACTAGGTATAATTGCTTATTTACCTAATCTGATTTACTCATTTTGTTAAAGTTTTTAATTATTATTTAAACATAAAAAATGGCCGAATTCATATTTTTTTATATAAAATCTAATATTTAATTGAGTATTACGTACAATTAGGGAACATACCAAAACCACGTACCTCATTTAGGGGGGGGGGAGGGGGGTCTTCAAAACACCACGATTGGTCACAGAGGGGAGGGGGGGGTTTATTTTTTTGTCACGTAGTCAATATTTTAGCAACCATTGCGCCACAAAGTCGTCAAATATAAGCAAAATTATTATTTTTTAACTCTGTTTTTGCAAAAAAGTATTGAAAACCGTATTTATCAATTACCACGTGAAAACTAGGGGGGAGGGGGGGGGGTCTTCTCATATACTACGGATGGTCACGAAGGGGGGGAGGGGGGTAAAAAGTTGGAAAAAATGGGTTACGTGGTTTTGGTATGTTCCCTTATATTATTTCAACTTTGCAATTATTTCCTTCTTTTTCTTTCTTTCTTGGCCGGCAACGCATCAGTGATGCCTTTGGTGTTGCTGATGTTTATGGGCGGCGATAGCCACTTACCATCAGGTGGATCGTCAGCTCGTTTGCCGGCTATTTCCATAAAAAATGATCTCTGATTGTGATATGTTTATTTATTTATTATTCATTTAATGATTTATGTACACCATACAATGTTAAATAGAAAAACTAAAATTTAGAGACATTCGCACATGGGGAGCTACTTATTTCGAAACGAAATCTCTTCCAGTAGGAACCCCACAAAAGGAAAATTAAAAAAGGTTTATTTCATAAGTGCATAAGAATTTGAAACCAATGTGTTCATGTGCCATAAAGCTTTCAAGAACTATACTTACATGTTTTGGGTATTTTTATAAAATAATTATAATATAATTTTTCCTATGGTTTTGCGGATACTGATTATTATTAAAGATGTAATTGTGATTTCATTACTGAATAAGATTTGTAAAAGTTTGATTAAACTTGGTTTTTTATTTTTTTGTTTAATTAATAATAAGCTATTTGTTAAGTTCCTGCACAATTCAATTAGACATACTGATTCTCTATTCTTTTTTATTAACAAATAAAGTTCTGATTTTCATAAAATAGTTTTTAACTTCTCAAATTTTTACCCGCAAGTGCTTATTTAAAAGGCAGTTAATTGCAAGCGAGATGTCTTTAACTGCCCTCTAGTTAAGCAATAGGAGAACCAGTATAAAAATATGTTTTACAATACCGAGCTTAAAAGCGTTTAAAATCCCATAACTGCTTTCTAAGTAAGCAAAGTTAGTCTTCCAAGTGTTAGTTACTAGGCTATAAGTCTGTTAAAATCCTTTAACTGCTTTATAACTAAGTATATTTTGATAACTTTTACTATAAGTACAAGACGTGGCGGCTACAAGAAATTACTTTACTATAAAGCAGTTAAGGTATGGTTAGCGGCCTTATAGAGCAGTATATTATGTAAATATGAAAAAAATTGCTTAGCTAAAAGTTAGAAAATGAATTTAAATAAAATGTGATTAATATAAATGAATGAAATATATCACATTTTGTGCAAAAAGACTATGCCTACGTATATAACTTGCAACCTTGTTCCTAGGTAGCATACTTTTCAAGAGACATCAATTCCCACCTATTTTTGCATTTTCTCGAAAAGTACTTTTTGCACTTAGCTGCCTTTTAGTTAGTGGACGGCAGCACTGTCACGTGACCTCTAACGCCATTTTGAGAATATGACGTCATTGGAACAATTTTATATGGAAATTCAACAAACTTAGTAGACAGATAGTATTGAATATAGTTTAGTGACGTCACGTGACGTTTTTGGTGGGAAATTTGATAATGATTTGTATTTATCAATTTTTGTTTTTAAATTGAAGATTATTATTTTTATAATATTTTTTTCGTGAATATTGAGGTTATATCTATAAAATAAAATTGAATCCTAAAATTAGTCAACATCCCTATTATGGTAGACACTTACAGAAATGTTCATCTGCCACATTTGCAACATGCTAAAAAGCAGATATTTTTCATAGCACTGGGCATGAAAAACAAATCTCAACAACGTCCGTAGACATGAAGTTTTCGAGGCTGTTTATATCAAAACTGTCAATCATAATAATTATAAGTTTCGAGCAACAATCAGTATTTCCATCATGAGAACTTGTTCAAGGCGCTGCTATTTGAAGATATTTCCCGGTTTTAGCAAGAGTGTGTCTTGCCAGAAACTTATGTCAGAAGGGACTCGGAAACTTTATCACATTCAGTGCACCAAGCACAAACTTTGACTTGATAATGGATAGAGTAGATAGACCTTATGACCCAATTCGAGACCTTTATTCCTTTCATCAATGATATATTATAGTTGTTGTTTGTTTTAGCAATTATCTTTTAGCATCCGGATCGGAACAACAACACGCAAATTTCGTAATCACAATCCACGGTGCTTTTGGTCTACCCAATGCACCTCGTCACCATAATGACAAATACCATAGTGCTAAACCACCCAACACATTTGTGAGAGTACTATTTTGCGGATTGCAAGTACGTTGATATTTATTCAAGTTTCAATTTAAATGCATCAAGGCTCAGGACCGATCAGAGTGGCGCAAGTTAGGGGAGGCCTATGTCCAGCAGTGGACCTACAAGGCCTGATGGATGGATGGATGGAATGGCAGTGGTGGTACAGCCATACAAGCCGAAAAGCCCAGCATACTACCATTGATTTACTATCATCACTCTGCAGCTGTTAACACTCATAATTATTATTTGTTGGTAAATAAACGTATGGAATGGAGTGTTCTGTGTTATCGGGCCAAAGATCCCGAGATCCTGGGTTGTACGACACAACTGGGCTTGCCTTGTTCTGACGGCCTAGGCACGCCACTGATCAATGGTGCTATCATTCCCATTCAAAATTATTTAAATGATACGAGTAGGTATACTTATCTTCGACAAAATTACCGTGACCTTAAACAACAGTTTTACTGATGTCGCTATGAGATATTCATTGCTATGTTTGATCTTATTCAGGCGAAAACATCAGTACAAAAACGTATGAACAACCCAATGTACAACGAACAAGTGTCAATGGTAGAGATGTTTCCTAGTTCGAATCCAACCTTCCGGTTCGAAATATGCTCAACGGATACGTTCGCTAGCAGACTGTTGGCTAGTAGATCCTTAAACTTGGACCACATATCACATGATGGAGAAAACGGTTATTTAAAAATAATTTTACCCATTGGCAGGTAAGCGATCAGTCGCCATGATGGTAAGTGACAACCAGCTTGAATGATGGCAATGGTGATGACAGCCACTTACCAACAGGTGAATCATTTGTCCTTTCTCGGCTAGTTCGACCGATTCTAGAAGTAAAGCGAGACAACTTAAGTTTTAACCAACATCTATTTAACTTCTATTAATTAAGTACTCAATTTCCCAGGGAAATTAGAATCAGAGAAATTCCAGTGCTTTGATTAGTGGTTTGTTTGAACTTCAACTATCTTTTCTGTTAGGACCAAATAGATAGTACTGTTTTGTCAGCAGCCGACTAATGAAGAGAAACGTACCTACCTTGACGGTCTATGAACCAGAGTTTATTGTTGTGGCAGACATAATATATTGTAGATTTGTAGCACAAGAATGACATTACAAACGCGTTAACTAATGAAAAGGTAGCAGGAAACTCTAAAATCTATTTTTATAATTGTTTAATTTTCCTTTTATTTTAGGATTTTTACCTACTTTTGGTCCTTCTTTGCTTCCGATGTTCGGCTCGTCGGCTGTGGGAAATTTTTCTGCGAATGGAGACTCTCCATTTTATAGAGGGGCTTTACTAGTATCATTTAATACTGTAGTACCGTATTATCAACAAAGTCTACGCAGTATTAGCGTGGAACCTGTCGCTCCTATATGTACGGTAATTTAATTTTCTACTCATTATTACCTACTTTAATAGGAGATATTGAAGCGCTCATAGACCAGCGGCTTGCGTCGATCCTAAGTGATCGACAAAGTTAAGCAACAGCGGGCGCGGTCGGTAGTTGGATGGGTGACCGCTAGTGGCAAAAAAATCTTGAGCGTTTCCGTGCTTCGGAGGGCACGTAAAGCCGTCGGTCCCGGTTGTTATCATATGATAACAGTCGTTAAGCCATGTCGGAGGCCCTCGGGCGGTTTGAAAACTTCCGACATTCGGGTTGGCCACTAACCCCTCCACCAATCCGCACTGGAGCAGCGTGATGGAGTATGCTCTAGGCCTCCTCAAGAGGGGAGACCCGTGCCCAGTAGTGGGCCATTAATGGGTTGAAGCCATGAGATATTGATTCATCATTAGTGTATTACCTATTATATATATTTGTAATATCGCACCCTCAGTGAAAAAAAGCATAAGTCGTCTTACGTTGAATTTTAGTTATTAATATGATTGAAATAGACAAAAGCTGCGTATGCTCAATTTTTTTCAAATTTTTATCATTAATCTTGACGGTTTTGTGGAAGAAATCGTAATGTGAATTCCTTAGACTACCTACTGATATTTTAACAGGTTTTTTGCTCTCCTGTAAAATTGCATTTTCATCTTATGCCTTTTTTCTCCTGAGCATGCGATATAACCTATTGCGCTCATAGATGTTCGCTTCAGAGTATTGGAAGGTATTGATGGGATCGCAGGGCCAAGAGGCATTAAAATATTTTTTTTATTTTTAATTGGTTCTTAATTTTAATAATGCACAACTTACTAAATACAGTTAAATATTGTATTATAGAACAGTACGCAAAATCTAATCTAAGATAAAATGCCACTTGGATTTGGGTCACCGTTGTGTCAGTTAAAATTCTCACTTTCTCACAATTTGAGCATACATGTATAAATCTTTGTACCAATGACGAATACTCGTAATATTAAACTAAGGCGTGGAAATATTCATCACAGAGTTAAAACATTCGTACCTACTAGAAGCACTAGATACTTCTTAACTAAATATGCCTAAGAATGATTATGTACGTAGGTTCCCATAATTGGTACTTGAATTTTATTATAATAAAATCCCAGCTTTTTCGAATATAATTAACTAAAAATATGCAACAGTTGTAAAAGGTACATTTATTTTATTAGTTTTTTAGTATATGCAATATCAGTATGCATGTACCTAAAGTGTTTTACATGCATCTCTATCAACACGAACTGAGATTAATTAATTACTAATTAGCGTCGCCTTTTTGAATGATGTGCATTGAGCATTGGTGAAATATAGATAAACTTTGTAGGTCTATATTGTATTATAAAATAATCCATTTTATAACTTAATGAATGTAATCTTATAAGTTTTTTTATTTAATACAGGAAAACCTGTGGATGATAAAAACTTTTTGCATATTCTGTCCGATTTTTGAAGTGTCTATGTTAGACAGTCGTCTAATAAGCGACCTTTGTGGAGTGGCTATTACAATTGGCGAGATTCCAATTGGTAACATGTCTGACGAAGGTAGAAAATTATTACAATTATATATATGAATATATTTGTTGCATTTATTGCTTTTATAACAGGTCATTGATAGAAAAAGTGGTACTGAGGAATTTTTGAATTTACGAAATAAATAGCATTTAATGATTTTGGATTAACTTGTGCTCTGTCTAAGCAATATTAACGTATTTTTTATTTTTAGATTTAACATACCTCATTAATGAAGTGAGTAAGTATTTGACCATTCTTATCAATCATTAGGTATTTTCTCTACTTGAGATGTATATCATGTAAGAGCTCCCTTCGCTACCAGCGAAAGAACTAATTTATGTGAAACGCACTATAATAGTTATCAATATTTATCCAATATCCCCACCAAGAAGTGTCTTCTGAAAGATTCTTAGATTACCAGCCGAATGAGATGCAGTGAGGGTTTTGGAAATATGTGATGGGGATTTCAGGAAAAAGTAAACACTGGATGTTTTACTTTTAAACCACTGCAAGCTTCGGCTATCCTCTCATGACTTTTTTAACAAGATGTACGTATACCCACATTGTATTTATTGCATTTGAACAACTTAAATTTATACAAAACTAGCTGTCGAACTTCGTATCGCTTAACAATCAATGAATGTTAGGTTTTGGTAGGTTTAGCAAATCAGAGACCATTAAATTCCCTCTCCCTCTGCCTCTCTTTCACCCTCTCCCACTCCTTCTCCCACTGCTTCTCCTTTTCTCTCTTCATTGTTTCTAACCGTGAGCTAATCTATATGAGTAAAACGTTTGTTTTTTCCCTTGAGTTAATACAATACAATAACTTAAAAGTTTCATCTCCTACTTTTACCATTAATTTAGGGGATAATTTACCAAATAAACTTGACACTACTAACTTTTGTTTTCAACCATGACCTTATATACAAAATTACATATTTCTTACTTTAAAATTGACGAAGCTCCATACAAATTTCATTCCCTAATTTAACCCTTTAGGTGACGATTTTCCAAAAAAAATATATTGCAGTTAACTTTTGTGTGAAAACATCAGCTAAAATGTGAATTTTAATGTTTCTAACAACAAAAATGTAGAGAAGTTTTTCTAACTCCAAAACTGACGAAGTTGATTTGTATGAAACTGACTTCCAAGCCATACTTAGGGTATGGATTTCCAAAAGTCCCTTCTTATCTGATGTCTCCTTAACATGAATGTGCCTCATCTCATTCGGTTCGGTAGTTTCTGAGATTTTTTGTTTAATCAGCGGTGAGTCTCCTTTTTTACTTTTACTTAAAATAAGTTAATGCTTGACCACAATCCCACACTTTAATAACATAATATATTATAACCTTTCGATTTTATTACACACTTATATAATGATAAACTAGTAACTAACGTAAATCGTACGAGTAAGTTCTAGAATTCATCGAAATTCAAGCGATAACTGTTATATTTACAAAGAAACTCGCAAACTACACTACACGGGATCGTTGGATGTCCTGCGAACTAACTCTGAGTTTGGAAACCTTGACTTCTCCAATACCTATCCCGTGCTTCAAACTACTGCACAACTTCCCGACTACAGATACAGAATATATCGAAATAACGAGATCAACAAAATAGTTATAACTTTGGTGAGTTTTCGTATCTTACGTTTTGTTTTTATTTATGGTAATTTTCAATATATGTTACTTGTGAATTGTGGATCAGATAGAATATTGCTGACGGTCGTTATTGTGTTTGAGTTAACACACATATTAAAATACACTTATCGTACCGTCAGTGGAAAAATGCAGAAGATGGAAATTGCAATTTCGCAGGACAGCAAAAAACTGTTAAAACATCAGTACTTAAAATCAGTAGTTCAACGAATTTAAATTACGATTTCTTGCACAAAACCGTTAAGATTAATGATAAAAATTTGAAAAAACTTGAGCATATGCAGCTTAGAAAGAGGGACATCTTTCTAATCATACTAATAACTAAAATTCAAAGTAACACGACTTATGTTTTTTTTCCGCTGAGGGTTCGATATTAAAACCGTCAAGATATTTGATCGAATCTTTATATCAGATCAGAATCAGAATCATGTCGGTGCAATGAGTATTACGTTACATACAGTAGGTACACATAGTAGCTACAATGAGTAATAAATTAAAATTTTCCCGGGATTACGTGATATGCCTGGGGATACCGTTAAATGACTTAGTTATATCCTTTTTTCTTGCGTACGAACGATTCTCCCAGTCCACAAAATATAGACCATTTTAAAATCAACAGAAGTCGGGACTTAAAAAAGTCGAACGGCGATTGAAAAACGTAGATTACGCAGCTCCAAAGGACCTTTTGGAAGAATTAAAAAGAGTCCTGGATGACGTAGCGAGTAGCATCTTGCAGTATCTTAACAATAACTCAAGTAATAGTGCTTATGGAAATACAGAAGGACAGTGTCAAACAGAGTTGGATGAGAAACAGATTTTACTTCGAATGCAAGAAATGGTACTTAATTTTAAATATTATATAAGCCCTTATGGTCTCAAGTATCGTCCGAGCATACCGGAGTAATAAGTGAAAAGATTGTATGAAGTACCTATTAAGTATAATACTCGTAATATAATTACTTAAAGCAATTGTAGACATCTGCTTTGTATTACAATCAGGTATTATTAATGAAAAAATGCTTCCAGAATTGATACGATATTAATATAAACTTGAAACTTTATTTAAGCGGCTGAAATCAAAATTATTACAGATTTTGTCAGACACTTTTGTACTTGATATAAGTAATTGTATATTGATGAATTGTTGAACGCAGAAAAGAATACGCGAGAAAATACTAGAAAAAAACACATTAAACTCGAGCCATGGTAACTGTGAAGTAACCAGGAGATCCGTAAAAAGTTTATTATCGGAAACGCATACTTTAGTTTGGGACCTCGAAAAACTCATATTTAAGGTAGAAAGTTATTTTAAAGAATTAAATAGCACAATACAATTACACTGCGAATTGTTTATTAATGCCTCTAAGCATTTGATTTCGTTCGGATTTGATTGCCTTGTTGAGTGGTGTAAAATTTGGATGTGGATTTCCCGTAATGGTCCCAAATCCGCCCCTCCACTCTCATTTCGAAAGCAGAGACCAGCAACTCCTAAATGAAAGATATAATGGCACTGTTCAACAAAGAAAAGTGAGCAAGGGAAATCGGCTTGGTTTCAATGGGTTGCAAAGGAGCTTTAAATTAGGAATGGCTTTATATTAGGTAGTCAATGGAGTTTTATTTGTAAAACAATTCTAAGAAATGGATTGTAAATATATTACAAATAATTGTATTTTACCTTTAGGCAACGGAAGGCTGGCCAGATGTAGTTATTTGGCTCCTTAATGATGGATCAAGAATTGGTTTTTGCAAAATTCCTGTCGCCGATATAATTTATTCAAATATACCAGAAGAATGCGGCGCCTACTGTGGACGAATAAAATCCATTTACTTTCAGGTAACTTGTGTAATAAAACCTATTCTCTAAATCGCCCCCATTATTTTTTCAAATTATAAAATATTTGAAAGGTATAGGAGAGTACTTACTTTTTCCAGTAGCGGTCTGATCCATCTCCCAATTGCGTCTGCAGTTGCTTGGTCGATCAGTTGCAATCGATGTGCTAAGTTCATTTCATAATACAACCCATTTCTGGTTACGTACGAACGATATGTTAAACATCTAGAGAAGTTGCAGCTACTCATAAGATTATTTTCTTCAGGACTACAATGTTCAATTTGTAAATTGTAGAATTCTGATTATATTGACTTCGCAAAATTTATTGAATTTTGAATAATAAAATATTGGCCTTATATTCCAGCCTTTGAAATGTTCAAAGCACGTGAACTCTTTGTCGATGAGGTGTTTTTGTAATGTCGGAAAAGTGGAATTCCTCGCATGGATGGGTCACCACGATCAGACTTCCGCCTTTGAGCCCTGCCTCCCCAACGGTTACAAGCTCAAAATAAAAGACTTTGAAATGTGTATCAAGTGTAACGGGATTGTAAGAACATTATTATAATATTATGTTACGAAGTACTAAAAGGGGAACCAAAAGGGGAATACACTGTAAACCAGCAGCCATGGTTCCTAGCCGTTCCATGGCACAGGCTGAGGGTAGTCCTTTTTCGCCAGGTTACATGGTACCCAACTACTCACTAAATATATGTATTATGTCACACATTTGTTATAACCTTGTACCATGTTATTTTCCATGGCGAAATAAATGTTTCTTTCTTTCTTTCTTACTTACTTCTGTCTAATCAGCTCTTAGTTTTCTTTTAAAAACATACACCATAAGCGTGACTCTTGAGTTAGTTTCGCATTGTTAATATTTTGTATGGATGGATAGTGACACAATATTTATTAAATTTGCAGATGGTCGAATGTCGAGTTTACATATATAAAGCAAGATTATTATGTCAAAATCTGGATAACTTAGGACATGTGTTTTTGAGAATATATGCTTTAAACACTGCTCAAGATAGCAAAGTGAGTTTCCTAATACACAAAGCTTTTCACGTGTAAAGGTCGTAGCTCATCTACACGACACCGCTCCCACCCAACCAAAGTATGAGAATTGAAATATAGACTTAAAATCGTGCTCTGTAGGTGCACTTTACAGTAACAATAAAAATTAGCAGCCCGCGCGCGGGAAGCAAGCTTACCGCAACCTTTCCACTCAATAGTTGCATCTATAGGGCATGATTTAAAGTTTATATTTGAATTCTCATACTTTGGTTGGGTGGGAGCGGTGTCGTTTAGATGAGCTACGACCTTTATACTCATCTTAAGTGTCCATAATTATCGTCGGCTTCGAAGCAAGCGGGAAACATACTTTTAACTAGCTCTTTGAGATTCCTATAACCTTAAAACATTTTAACATTTCACTTGGAGGATAGAAGCAGGAAACTCTCTCGTGAGAAGCTAAGAGTATTATCTTATCTGGAGTATATACTACTCCATTCTCCTGTAAAACTACTTGAAGATACCCAAAGCTTAAATTTTCCTACGAACAAAGCGGCTCTGAAATCTTCTTAGCTTACAATTTTATTTAATATCTTATATAAGTTTCAGGATATCCATCCACACACACCCACCCATATACAAATTATATATATCACAGACATAGATAATGTCTGTGATATATTCGTTGTTTTTAATTTGGAAGTACCCACGGAACCTTTAATATCTGAATTTTACATTTATTTTCCAGGTTATCGAGATTTCTCCAACACCAGTTTGGAATCAACTTATGAGGATAAAAAAATTGATTTACTCTTCTTCAGACAGATTGTCGAGATATCCACCCGCAGTGTTAGTTGAATTTAACAATACTAACTTATTAGTAAGTAATATAATTCATTATTATACATAATAATTATACAATTTTACCTTTATTTACTTTACCAGTTCATTACAATTTATTTTACTATTGTATTTAAGGGAAAAACCGAGTTAATTGGTAGCTTTCAAGTAGATTCAACGGTAGAGGAAATCCAACCTTCGTTTCCTAAGTTACGATGGTATGAAATATATAAAGGAATGGAAAACACTGGGAAAGTACTGATGTCTATTCAAATATTGCCGGTGAATTTTTCTATAATACTTTTTCTTACAAACTATAATAATATCCAAATGGCTATTCTGACGCCATCTGTCTGTACATTTTAGACATTTTTAATATGGTGGGTTAGATGGTTGAGGTAGCTTCCTTGCTTGAGAACGAACTTGTGTGCATATTTAATAGATGGCGTTTTTCGACAAGTTTCCGTTGGATAAGTGAAAATATTCAAAAAAATTGGTTATATAGCATAAGTAGTTAATGAGTAATAGGTAGTCGATAAACTTACTACTTCGGAACTCTACATTGCGCGTGGCCTGACACATTGCTCCAGGCCTGCTAGTGGCTAGGATACCTGGCTTTCACCCAGGAGGCTCGGGTTCGCTTCCCAGTACGGGAATTCACTAACATAATATTTTACTTTATTTTAACTCACACACTATTTTACCTTATTATAATTCAAGTACATAATTTTTTACTTGATTTGTGATGATGATTTACTTGATTTTTTTATATATTTTAAGATTTTAAGTTAAAACAACTTTAGCTCCAAATTATGTTTAGTGTTGACTTTGACATTGTAAGCTTCACTTTTTATATTCTGTTACAATTTAAAAAAGATAACTGTCAAACTAGTTTAAATTAAAAAAATCAAAAATCGGACTGCAAAAATAAACATGATATATATGAGTATATCTTTTTGAAATCCTTATGATGAGCTCCTTAATTTAATATCCTTATTCAGCGATATACGATTTATTTTAATTTTCTTAAACTTCAAACAATGGCATCTCACAGTCACTATATTTGTTCTTTCCTAATTTCGCTTATCTAAGAACACTTGGGCTATCAAGACGCATCTAACGATATCTTAATTATATAAATCGATCCAGTGGTTTGGAAGATATGATGTAATAAAGAATATTACATGCATGCATACATACATACATACAAACAAGATAGGCGCGAAAAACATTACCCTTCGTGGCAGTCGGGCAATGAAAAGAAATTATCTCCTGCATTTTGGCACTATAACAGATCAGAATTATTGTGTGCGAATGTACCTACGTAGATGACTGTCAAAGCACGCTTAAAAATAAAATTAAATAGGTCCCTAACTCCCTACATATTACAGGTCCCTGAAAAGATTTTGAAGTCAACAATATACACAACATGTCAAGAATGTTATTTTGCATCAGATATGAAGGAGGTCGAAGATACTTTGTCCAATACTGAACTGTTACCGATTGATTTTATACCAAAAACTTCAACTTACAAGTAAGTATATTTTTGGAACGAAGTTCCTTATCGCGCGTTGTGAAAGGGGGCTAGACGGAAAATTACGACACTTTTTGATTTTACGAATGACGACACTTTTTTTGAAGTGATTCACAGAGTTTTACAGAGATGGCGCTGTACTGTACTGTAATCACGCTAGCGTGATTCAGAAAGTTTTACAGAGATGGCGCTGTACAACAAACCAATACTTAAATCGAAAGGAACTTCGTTCCATCCGGGTGTCCCTTGACACCTCTCATGTTTTATTTTTTTTATTTCTGTTTTATTTATAACAACTTCGGTTCTTCGAATAATATGTAGTTTATATTACAGACTGGATGTCTATTGGTGGGGACTTCGCAACTTGAATGTTACAAAAAAGCCATGTGTTGTTATGGAGGTTGAAGATATTATAGTTAAATCAGAAATTATTACTGACAAAAAGTATAACTGCAATTTCCCTAACAGCCAAGTGTCTCACATTTTCGAAGCTTCTTATAATGATCATTTCTCTCCGTCAATCAATGTAAAGTTATATGATAATTGTACTTTTGGGAGAACCTTGTATATTGGTACGAGTATTGTAAAAAGTCCTCATAAGTTTTTCACCTTTTGGTACCCCAAAGCGGAAAGAGAAGCTTCTCTGAAACGTGCATCTATAACCTCACCAGATTTCCAAAAAGGTAATTAATAACACAATAAAAGTTAAATAACACCAAGCTATTGTTATCGTGATAGGTATTACTAAATATTGTTAGGTTTAAGTAAATCTGAGGTTTAAGTTATAATTCACACGTTTACACGATGAAAATGCGACAAAACCAGATCTCTGAAACAAATAAATTACCTAATAAACATATGACATTTTGTAATATTTGTTTTTCTTTTTTAAATTTGCTATTTAATTAATAAAATTTCACTTGGGTCCAAGACATTTTTCTTCAACAGTGAGTCAAACGCTATACGTTAAAAAGAATATGTCAGCAACTGAAGCCGGTGAAGAATGTCGTAATCTATCAGAACGGAGTTGTAGCTCAACAAATATTCGAATGAAGCGATCATTTTGGCGCAGAGTTTTCTGCAAAAACCAACCAGAAGAAGAAGAATTCACACTTCTCCAAACTAGTACAGAAAAATGTACAAATAAAATTATAAAGAAGAGTCTTACAACAGAAAAAAAAGACTGGTGGAGTAGATACATTTATTCACAGAAGGTTATTATTTATTTAATGACCTATGAGATAAATTTTTTATTTATTCATTATTCAATATTGATTTAAAATTATAACAATTTCAGATTAACATTGCAGTCAATATTGAAGGAGAAACGAACGTTATTTCTGGTGATAAATTTATCGTTAGTATGATATTATATTTTATTCATAATTATGCAAACTTTTCTTTTCAAGTCGGAGTACAAAGATACACAAGTGATTAACGAATCTTAAAATATTCTTAAATATTAAAAAACACATCACAACTACAAATCATATTCTTTTAAGTAGTATTTTTATTGCAATACAATAAAATTTCCGATTTAGCACTAAACAAAAATCGTAAGTAATTTTATCATGTGAATGTTGATGTTTTTGTAGATTTATGGTTCTGAGCTAGAACGCCAACCACAGTTCTCTAAATTCAAAGATTGGTGTGCCAACTTGAAAGTGTACAATAGGGAGAACATCGGTATACTTGAAACGGAACAGCAATGTGGAACCCTCAAAGCTGGTATCGCAATATATAAATGGCCTCCACCAGAAAATACTATCGCAGTCAGCAGCAATGGAGTTGATCTTAATAGAGGGTAATTGTATAATTGCTTTAGCCTTATTACTATTTTAAAAGATTACAAAATCATCTTCATATAAATACTTTCGTATCTATACATTTGAATATTCTTTGAAAAATATTGGTAGAAAATTTTATCTGCCGTAGGGATGCAAACGAAAAGGTTACATTCTTTCGTCATTAGTTTTAATGGGTTGGATTTGAAAAATGTCTCAGTCTGAAATGCGATATCTGTTGTAGGAATAATTTGTACTTTAAAAATCGATCCAAAAGCCTACTTTCTGAGAAAGTACACTCCAATAGTTATTTGAAAAAGAGGTTTTTGAAGTCTTCATTTGTTATTACAATGTAAATTACTTTTATTACAGATTTTTTCTCGAACATCCCAATAATCAATCTACAAAATTCTTAGTCCGAGTTTATGTAATCAAAGGAATTGATTTAGTCCCTAGAACCATCTCTGGAAAGTCCCATCCATTCGTCATAATAAGTTGCGGAAGTAAACAATTAGGAGAACGGAGTCATATTATTCCAAATACATGTAACCCGATATTTGGCACGTAAGATAAAATTCCAATTAGGTATTAATTTGTAAAAAAAATTTTCGTAGCATTCGCCTAAATATTAAAAGACACTCGTAAGCTCTCGTCAGTATTCATAGTTCTCATTAGGAGTCAACAATTTATTTGTTATATTTGTAAACAAATACTTTATCATCGATATATTATAATATCATCACGTCAAAAATATTTTCTCCTGTGCCAATTGCTAGTGGCTTATATTTACTAATTATCTTAATCAAGTATCAAGTCTTGTAGATTGTAGATCGTTCAGAAACTTATTCAGTTTTTTTTTATTATAGAATGTACGAACTGCGATGTACTTTACCTGAAGAATACCAACTCACAGTGTCTCTATATAACCATGATTTGATTGAATCAGATGATTTGATTGGTAGTACCACGATCGATTTGGAAAACAGAATATATACCAAGCATAGGGCACGTGTGGGCCTTCCAACAGAATACAAATTGTGAGCCAAAAATAATATAAGTAACTCAACTACTTAATATTACCCCACAAATATGCCCACTTCGTTGGGCAGTAAATATTTTTACTTGTAATGAAATTATGAGTGTAATTCGGTTAGTATCGAGTGCTATGATTTATTTCCTGACTGCCCAAAAGGAGGATTATATTTTAACTGCATATACATATGTATGTATGTATTTGCATGACAATTTGGCTATATTACCGGGTTTCAAATGAGTGAATGAAATGATTATAATGTTATTGTATCACTCAATAGATTACGACACGGATACGGTCGCGGTTCCATACTTATGTCTATTATCTCTTTAACCATTCGTCCAAATTAAATAAACTATATTTAAAGAGAATTTTTTTATTTTAAACACTTGAGACGATAAGTTTACTTATTTTGATAATAATTCATATTGTTGATAATATGACCAATAAATATGACCTAACGATTTATTTTTTTATACATAAAACTACTTTTTGTGACTTAAATATAAAAGTTGAACATAAATGCTGTCGGTGACTTTTTTGTAGGCATTATCAAACTCTACAATTTTTGTCTAGAACTCAATCATATTTAGTGCAGTCATTGAAGCGAAAAATACGGTGTTACCTCCGAATTTTTTTACTGTGAACCGATTTGCATGAAATTTTGGAATTAGGCTTATCTAACCCTTAACTTCAAAAGTGAAAATAATCTGAACTCCGCAAATTATTTTTAAGGGGTGTAAACAACCCCTTAATGGAAAAATTAACATTGAGCCATTTTATCGCTAGAAAACATGTGTAATAGTAAGTTTTGAAATTGTAAAGTGTTTTCTAACACAATTACCTCATATTAAAATCATTTTCAACCCCTTGAAATTCTTACAACCCTTGCTAACAACCCCTAAATTAAAAAAATCACAAAAAATTACTTTGGTATGACATAAAAAGATGTAAGTATAGAGTAAGTATTATTTTGTTCTCTATAATAATAGTCAAATTTTTAACCCCCTTTCAACCCTTAAAAACAACCCCTTGATAAAAAATTGTTAAAAATTTTTTTTGATTAAATGAAAAGGATTTAAATATTATTCTACACTCTCGAAAGTGATTATCATAATCTTCAACTTTGCTACCCTTAAAACTACCCCTAAATTAAAACAGTAAATATATATGATTACATATTTAAAAATAATTTAATTATAGAGTAAAAAATTGCCATTTATTGAATAAAATATTTACAAATTACATATGTATTCATGCCTACGTTTCCAAAATATATGAGCCATATTATATATATACACGTTACAATAGTTTTGGGTCTCTATTATACTGCGTACTTTCACATTGCTCCAAATATTCACACTCCGAAATTTTCAGTTACTAAGTAGAAAAAAATATGATAAGTTTTTGGACCATAACTCCTTCAATTTTCATGCTATCACAATTTATAACAAACCATTTTAAAGGTAATTAACAGAGCTACAACATCCTTCATTGCAATATATAGTAAAAAACCTTTTTTTAAAACGGTGAAGGGTTAAAGGGCTTAAGAGAGACTGTGATTGCGCTGCCGCGCGCTCTTTAAACAATCATATCTCCGTCAATTTTTGTTTGACAGAAATAAAAAAAAAACAAACTGTTTGTCAGAAAAATACCTAAATTTTTCATCCCTACACTTTTTTACGTATCTGTCGTCATTTTTGAGATATTATGAAAAAAAGGTGTTTTTTTTGTAAATTTGAAATTTATTTATTTTTTTTAATCTTGATTTTTTTTTAAATATGTGTCCTGAAGCAGCCAAACTGATACAATCTATCAAACTCTTCATAATAAAGTTATTTCTAGGCGGAATACGATTAATTTTCATTTTGGCGGAAATGGCACTTATGAAACCCATTGATTTAAAAGAAAAAATATTAAATGGTCTTCTTATTTTCAATACAGCTCACTTATTTTACGTGCAAAAGACCTTTAACAGTGCTCATTTTAAAGCTTATTTCAAGCACTACAAAAACTTTCTTTATGGCAGAATGCACAAAATGCATCTATTCGCCGCTAGATGGCATTGAACACATAGATTAAATTTCAGACAAAATAAAAAACGGCTTTGATCTTCAATATCTAGCTTAATATTGCACTGAGAATGATTTAAAAAAAACTAAATAGTTCGTTTTTTTATCTGCTATAATTTTGGTTCTTATAAAATTTTCGATAAAACATATATTTTTGGAGATATTTGCAAAAGACCGATGAAAAACGTGAAAAAATTGCGATTTTTCAATTGCCAATAACTTGAAAAGTATTGGATTTTTCGAAAAACTTTATAGGTGATTTTTTGCTTAAAATTAGCCCTTCTATCGATATCCGAGGTTATTTTGAAAAAAAATATGTCCACCCCCGAGAAGGGGTGGCAACCACCCCCAGGGTGAGTGCGGAGTTTAAATCATTTTCACTTTTGAAGTTAAGGGTAAGATGAACCTAATTCCAAAATTTCACGCAAATCGGTTCACAGTAAAAAAATTCGGAGCAATAATGCTTCAATGACTGCACTAATTAATTTATGTATATCTCTTAGCGTTAAGGCAGTGTTCGTAAAAAACGTTTTCGTTCGATCGTTTTTTCTCCGACTTACTTTGCAAATCCGACTACCATGAAAAAGCCTTTTAATTTTTCGGGTTAATATATGTATAACTTATGACACTCACAAATAATGTGGCTTTTTATTGGTAAAATAATTTTCAAAATCGGTTCAGTAAATCCAGAGATTACCCCCTACAACCTCACAAACTTTACCTCTTTATAATATTAGTATAGAACTATAGATTGGGCCAATAACAGTAGGAATTGGAATGGTGGGAAATCCGAGGGTCATATTGATTTAATATTATATTTAATGTCAGGTCTGGACCAGGAAAATGGAGAGATTACATTAAGCCATCGGTGATACTCGAAGAAATGTGTGCAAAGAACCATCTTCCTCTACCCATTTTTCCAAATTTCTCAACTGTAATGGTTAATGGTGTAGAATATAAAGATAATGAAGAAGGTACTTGCAATTTTTTTCATATAATTTTTGGTTGAATGTGTACATCAGACTTTAGGTCGTCTTCGAATAGGCCAATGTTAGTTGAACACTACACATTTTTAAAACCACGATAAAGGTGTGATTGAAACAGTTTCCAAGATTTCCTTATTCCTAATATAAGATCCTATGTCTTATTCCTAAGATAAGAGCCTATATAGATAGAGAGTCTCATGTAGCCAGATATTCATGAAACAATTAAAGGCTTTGACCAACAAACAGATGACACACTTAAAGTTAATGTTAATGCACCTAAATACGCATGCTGTGTTCATCCGTAATTAAAATTACAAATAGACTAATTTTAAGACTTAGATCTGTAATCACTGCTGATTTTTGTAATTTTGTGGATGATCCTATAAATAAATAAATAAAGATTTTCTCAAAGTAGTTTCATCTGATCCCAGCTTCTCCTTCTAAGAACTTTTAACTGCCCACATTTGACCTTATCAAAACAGCACCTATTGTTTACAGCCAAAGTATATACTTCAGCTGTTGAGTGTAGAGAAAATATTTGCCTAAATCTATTACACCACTGGGATAGTTTGCCAATTTGTGGATATCCACTGGTACCGGAGCATGTGGAAACGAGATCTCTTTATAATCCAGAAATTCCGGGAATTGAACAGGTATATATGGTATACGAAGCTCTAATATTTATGCAAGTATTACGAGTAGATACAGTCGTAATTTCTGAAATATTTTATGCTGATTGAGCGAGTAAATTTCATTTGTACTTACATAATATCATTGTTAAATCGATATTATATGCTTCTTTAACGCTCTATCACTCATATATATAATACAACCTTTATACTCGTATAATTATTTGCAGGGAAAAATACAAATGTGGATTGATATATTTCCAATCGATTCTGGTATTTACATTCCTCCGGCAGTTAATATTACACCCAGGAAAACTGAGGAATATGAACTCAACGTTACAATATATAAAGTTAAATTCTTTGAAAGTGACAAAGAAGATCAATTGCCAAAAACTTCCAACTTATACGTAAGGGCGTAAGTAATGTTTTTAGTAACTACCAAATGAGAAAACTGGTTACGATACGGTAGATAGGATGAAAACTTCACTGATACCTTGACGATCGCGAAGGTAGGTACATTTTAATTTCCAGCACAGAAGTTAATGGTAAAAACAATTTTTAAGAATTGATATTTTGACATTGCTGACATGTGTAAAGTTGTGTTAGAAATATTAAGGTAATACATTAAAGTAAATAATGTAACTGCTAGGGACACGTGTTGTTACGACCTCTTCTGATATTTGAATTGCGTTGTCTGTCTACTGTTGTCTTTAAGTTTTTATACCACAACCCTACTTTATGCTTGTAATGATTTCTGGTTCTTGTTTTCCGTCGTGTAAGCTACCATCTTTTATTTTGTTTCAGTTGGACTGGTTTCGTGGATCAAATGCAAAGCACAAGTTGTCATTCTGTTTGCTCGGATGGTTACTATATTTTCAATTGGTCTATGATTTTCAACTTTAATTACGATTACTCAGAAAGAAAGGTATGTCACAATTTTCATAAATATCAAAAACATCTTAAACATTTAAAAATGATTATTGGCCGGTGGTTTTCATATCATGAGATGAAATTAAGAAAATTCGACAGTTATAAGCCTCACATATTATATTTTTTAAATTCTGTTGACAGTTGATTATACAGGTATATAAGAAATGTTGAGCAGGTATTTAAAGAATACTGTTATTTTTTCTTGTTTTGCTTCAGTTAGTAAAGAAAGAAATCAATCAATTTACCGACTTTGAAGAAAAGGTTAATCCAGAACTTAATGTTCAAATTATGGATAGTGAATCAATGACATTGGATGATCCCATTGGTAAAATATAACTTTAGTTTCACTTAAGATCATATTCAGATTAACATAAGGTGATTCCATGCACGTCTTTTAGTAAGTTACGTGCGTGTGAGTAATTATGAAAAAGTGCTTAACTGAAACTTCATCACAATAAATTATGCTGATGATGATGATGATGATCCTCCTAGCCGATTTCGGCCACAGCGACTGCAAAAGCCAATAAGGCCATCAAGTTTGAAGGCATGGCTGGTTTGCCCTCTCGTGTGCTCTCATATGGCTACAATAACCAATTTTGTTAGTGAACGTACGTGCACATAGGCCGCACGTTAGCACACCGTTTACAAAATTGTATGTGATGGCAGCTGGTGATCGCGCCTTGAGCTCGTCACGTTTACAATCGAGCTCTGTCTTACGTCTCTCTTCAAACTCGTTGACCATTTGGTGAATAAGCCCCCTCCATTCCGAACGATTCTGCGCCTTGATTTCCCATGTAGCAGGCTCTATATTACACCGCTTAAAGTGTCTATTCTGAACGTCTTTAAATCTTAAGAACTGGCCACCACGTTTACGTTTACCGTTCTGAAGTTCAGAATAAAATAAGCGCTTTGCAATCCTATCATCTGACATCCTAGCCACGTGACCGCTCCATCTGAGCTGACGTCGCATAAGGTACGCCTCGATCCCGCACACCTTACTTCGACGGAGAACTTCAGTGTTCCTCACATGGTCGGACCACTTGATATTCAAGATATCTCGCAGGCACGTAAGGTGGAATCTATCTAATGCGCGTATGTGCCTGCGGTATGGGACCCAGGTCTCGCAGGAATAGAGAAGACAAGGGAGAACAACCGCCATGTAAACTGCCACTTTTGTAGCAAGCTTAATGCTATGTGATCGGAAGACCCTGTGCCGAAGTTTACCAAAGGCCGCCGAGCCGGCACCGATTCTATGGTTAACTTCCGCATCCAGATCACATTTAGATGTTACAAAGCTGCCTAGATATCTGAACTTAGTGACTTGCTTTAATTTAACTCATCTTCTCCGAGATGTATTGACAAGGAGGCTACATTTCCCGAGGCTTCAAGTGACATGACCTCGGTTTTGCTCACGCTAACTTTAAGGCCATATCGACAGCAGGACTCACCAAAAGTGGTTATAAGGTGTTGTAGCTCTTCTTGGGACTGTGCCACAAAACACAAGTCATCAGCATACATAATTTCAGATATCATGGCAGTTGACGCTTTTGTACTAGCTTTGAATCTGGCCAGGTTGAAAATCCCTCCGTCCGTTCGAAAGCGAATCTGGACACCCACTGAAGATTGCTGCAGAGTTTCTCGGACTACCACGGCGAAATACAGGGCAAAAAGCGTGGGAGCAAGGACGCAGCCTTGCTTCACACCACAGGTAACCGTGAAAAGCTCAGATTGTTCACCACCTGATGTTACACAGCACGTCATACCATCGTGCAGTAGCCGGATTATGCGAATAAATTTTCCGGGGCATCCAAATTTTTCCAGAACTACCCACAAAGCTTCTCGAGGTACGCTGTCGAATGCTTTTTCGAGGTCTACAAAGCATAAATGTAGAGGCTGCCTTTGTTCTCTACTTTTTTCTTGAAGCTGGCGTACACAAAAGATTGCTTCATTCGTACCTCTTTCAGGTCTAAAGCCAAACTGGGTCTCTGGAAGAACAGCTTCCGATAGAGTCATAAGACGATTGAGGAGGATCCTGGCAAACACTTTACCTGCAGTAGAGAGCAAAGATATGCCTCTGTACGAATTACAATTTGAGCGATCGCCTTTATTCTTGTACAGAGCACAAATACGAGATGTTTTAAATTCCTGTGGGATCTGTTCTTCATCCCACATACGACTGAAAAGCTTCCAGATAATGTAGTGCAATTGCTCTCCACCGTACTTTAGCAGTTCTCCAGCCAAATTATCCACCCCAACCGCACGATTATTCTGTTGGTTGTTGATGGCCTGAACCACTTCCCGTAACATTGGCGGCTCACTTAACTTATCGACTGCTGGCAGGTTCGGAATAGCAAGTATGTGTTGGAGATCAACTGTACGATTAACGTTTAGCAAGATGTTAAAGTGTTCAGCCCAGCGTTTCAATACATCTTCTTTTCCTGTCAATAATTCTGTGCCGTCAAGAGATTTCAGAGGCACTTTACTTGCGAAGTTGTTACCAACTAGCTTCCGCAGTTCACTATAAAATGCACCCAACTGATTGGTATCTGCAAGCATCTGCATATGCTCAGCTTTCTTATACCACCATGAGTCCCTCATCTCCCTCGTAAGTTTTCTTAACTCGTTGTTGCTGTCTTTAATTTCAGCTAAGTTGGACACATAGGATGCACGCTTTAAGAGATTCCGATGACTCTCCAATTTTTCAGCAATCCGACTATCGTTTTCGTCAAACCAATCCTCATGTAGTCGCTTCTTCTCGCCTAGAGTAAGGGTTGCAACATCCAGGATTTGTTGTGACAGTCCTTGCCACTCTTCTAGAGCATCACCGGTGTCAGCGTTAGATAAAGCTGGTGTTACATAACTGTTAAGGTTTTTGCAGTATGTAGCGCGTACTGCCATAATCTGAAGCTTATCTAAGTTTAGGCGTTTCGGTTTAACTCTACAAGCTCTTCGAGGGTGTCGGAGGCGTATTTTCAGCTTTGTGATAAGAAGCCTGTGGTCTGTCCAACAATTCGCGCCGCGCATAACGCGCGTTATATTCACTTGGGAGATGTCTCGTTGGCGCACAATTGCGTAGTCAATCAGATGCCAATGTCTGGATCTGGGGTGCATCCAGGTGGTTTTGTACTTGGCAGGCAACCTGAACATGGTATTTGTTATTGCCAGGTCAAATTGCATGCAAATACTCAGTAACAGTTCTCCGTTACTGTTCATACTCCCCAGACCATGCCGGCCCATAACTCTTGGCCAGGCTTCAAAGTCTTGGCCAACTCTTGCATTAAAATCACCGAGTATCAAGATTTGCTCTTTTGGGCGAATCTTTGACACACAGTTACGAAGCTCTTCATAAAATTTAGTCTTGACACTGTCTTCATTGCTCATGGTAGGTGCGTACACGCTAATGACATTCAAGTAGTTGTTATTACGCAGATGAAGACGAAGTGTAATGATTCTTTCCGAGATGAAAACTGGAAATTCTTCAAGTTTATTCGCAATGTCTTTCTTTATTGCAAAACCCACCCCCGACAGTCTTGGTTCTGAAGCAGGTAGACCCTTCCAGTAAAACGTATATCCACCGCCGTGTTCGACTAGTTCGCCTTCGTCTGCAAGACGTGTTTCACTTAATGCAGCAACGTCTACGTTATAGCGACGTAACTCACGAGCCACGACGGCAGTTTTCCGTTCCGGGCAAATATTGTCCAAATTATCCTGTAAGGTGCGCACATTCCATGCGCCAAATGTCATGTCTGCTGATTTAATGATGTTATTTTCCTTTTTCCTGTGACGTCGACCACAAAATATTGGGATGCTTGGGCAGCTGTGGTTACTACCCCCCTAAGTATATGGGTGAACAATTTTTAGGGCACCTTTTCTAGCCCCCTCCCTGGCTGAGCAGGGGAAGCAGTGTCTCCCTGAATAGGGCTGCTTCGTCGCTCGCAGTGCTGCCAAGTTCACACTGTCACCCTCATGCAGTGCAAAAACGACCACTCTCCGCGAGCCGCCTGCGTGCAGACTTTGGACAAAACCGAGTGCGCATCACAACCCGACCTCTCTACCGCCATCCATCGCCACAGGACTTTTTATTCTCAGTAGCCGTTAAACAATTGCAGTCAATTACGCAGGACATATTTAAGTGCACAAGCGGGTGCGCCATCCGCAGGTGCACTCTCTCGTCTGCCTCTCCCTGGTCCAATGGAACGGAAACCGCTACGATTGGAGGAGAGGTTAGATGCAGTATCTGGCCGACGGTTTCTAATGACCCATACCGTCGCCCTGAGCCTTCAACAATGCCTTGCTGAGTCGCCATGTCAGCCAAATCTCAGTGCCTATCAGCGTGAGTTGCATTCCATACCGAGCCAGGCTTTTGCACTTAGCAGTGGGTGTCTGCAGATATAGCCTGTATTAAATACAGACCCCCTCACCAGGTTTAGTCCACGGGCTAACGTGGTTTACCGGGGTGTGGCCGCTGTGTGCATAGACAGCTTACTTGGAGCCACTGGTGAGAGATTTATGAGCCACCCGAATAGCATGTCACCACGATGTGGTGAGCCGACATGCCACCAAGTGCCCCACAACACCCCAAAAAAACCCACCCCACAATAACCCACCCCAAATTATGCTACAATAGGGATGTTGACACTAATTAAAAATTAATATAAATTTATGTCTAAAATATTAGTGGTAACATTTAAAGGCCTAAAATATAATTCTTTTATTGAAATCAATCACAATAAATTAAATATAATTAATTTAAAATGTTAAAAATTGTACTCACTGTCACGTGACCTCAAACGTCATTTTGAGAATATGACGTCATTGGAACAATTTTATATGGAAATTCAACAAACTTAGCAGACAGATAGTATTGAATATCGTTTAGTGACGTCATGTGACGTTTTTGGTGGGAAATTTGATAATGATTTTTATTTATCAATTTTTGTTTTTAAATTGAAGATTATTATTTTTATAATATTTTTTTCGTGAATATTGAGGTTCTATCTATAAAATAAAATTGAATCCTAAAATTAGTCAACATCCCTATTGTGTAAAATTTCTCAGTGTACAGGGGAGGGAAGAGTGGGGCAAAAAAATTTTTAATGTTGATGTCGATGATACAGCAAATTAATTTAATCATGTTATATTTTTTAAATGATTAAATACAGGGTACCTGACATTAAATTTAAATGAAATGCCTCAAGCAGAACGAGAAACAGACTGTGCAAGAAGCTCGTATGATAAGGCGAAAATACTAAATCTCTTTTCTATTGGAACCGTTAGTGGTTGGTGGTCACTAAAGACGAAAACCGATAGTAGTGTTGCAAATGTAGTGGTAAGTATGTACTTAATTAACTTGGTTAATAGTTTTTTAATGAACAATAAAGAACAATTGACAAAATTTATTATTATAATAATTTTAATGCACTTTTACGGCCGGTCTCAACTCTCAATCCACATGTTAAACTCTGTAGCGGCTCCATGTAGTTGAAGAATATAGGCCTCAGTAGCAATTTGATGGAGACACTAAAATCCAAGCATAATGTTGCATTTATATCTCAAGGCATTCTTAAAAACGTTGCTTCACACAATTGATCACTTACGGGTGACACAAGTTAGGCTAAAAACACTTTTTTGCAACTTTTACTATTACGTCAATAATCTTTCAGGGCGCTGTGAAGTTAAAAGCAACTCTTTTACCGAAACAAAAAACTTTGGTCATGCCAGTCGGATTAGCAAGAGATCATCGATCGTTCTCTATGCAGGATACAAACTCAAGGTATGCAATATAGTTTCTGCACGCGATAGCACTCTCCAAATTTTACGGTTCTTCTCCCATCCCATCTTACACCCAAAACCCTTCGACAACATTAAAATCAATATCATGTTATTATTATTTAGAAAACAAGATTCAACCCCACGTTACCTGTGGGGTTATATTTTTATATAATACTGTTTTGTAGTTTTAATATATACGTATCTATATCCACGCCAAATTACAGCTTTCTAGCGGGTGTTTGCGAAGTCTCGACATAAAATATAATAAAGAATAGGATGTAAGAGTTAATTTAATACTGATTAGCTTTTTTGTTTCAGAATACACAGAAATTCATCAAATAACAATTTTAGCATTAAGAATTTCTTTTATAAGCACAATGCTCTTTGGGGTTCGCTAACAGGAATTTCTTTTATAATTTTAAGTATTATTGTAATAATTTACTTCATACTATTTACAATATGATGATATTTGTTAAAAATGTAGAACTCTTCGAAAATTTAAAGGTGGGTAGGTACGGTTCTTGTATCTACAAATTTTTTATTTCTAATATCCGGGAGATATTTTAATATACCTAAGTATTTAAAATTGTATTAGTCTTACAATTTTATACTAAAGAATTCAATTATATCTATTTATATTTTCTTATTAGTGAGCCGTTAATATAATTTTATTTTTGCCTCGTTTGAAGTGGATATAATTAATGTTTATGGAATAATACCTAAGTTAAAAGAAAACATGCTACGAGTACACTGTGCATATTAAGGCCTTAACAAATGGCTATACTTGATATTAACAGTGTGTTTTACCTAGGTAAGCACATTTCTTAATTTATTCTTAGACTACTAAAAATTACGTACATTACGTATATCTTTAAATTATTATTATTGTGCTAAATAAAGGAGAATGCCCATTTAGTATGGAGAAATGTACTGACTTTAACATTTTTATGTCTTGATAAAAATACCTTTATTTAATTATGTTATCTTAATAAATTACACATACTAACTTTAGTCAATGTTAATATTAGGAAATAAGAGATTTTAAACAAAATTAATTTGTATTTAGGTTATAATAAACTCACAGTAATATAGACTCTATGTAGGCGTATTAAAGTCGATTGCATATGTAATGTCGATCTTTTAAGTTTCAAATTCATTTGACAGTCCCCAAACACCATGTAGTTTGTAATGTATTATAATCACAGAACACTATTACTCCTGGCTGATTATAATAATTTTCTATAAAAAAAATAATTCATTTGACAGTCCCCTTACGTCATCTAGTTTGTTGTCATGGATATATTATACTATAACTGTTGTATCATAATTATAATCAAATCAATGCAACCTATTGGCCCGAAGGATCTTAAGAGATTCCTGATTGGCCCTTATTCAAACATAAATGGCCCAATGGTTTTCTTTTGTAAAACGGAAGTAAAGTTACTTATTAATTTCAGAAAATTATTCCCAATAAGGATTTTTTAGGAAATAGGGTAAAATACTTGAAATATTTAAATTAAATTTTTTGTCCAAAAATCATTGCAACACAATAATTTTTTTAAGAGTACTGGCTATGGGCATTCTCCTTTATTACTAACAAATTGTTTTTCTAAGATTCGATGACACTAAATCTAGTTCGATAAGACTACCAGATAATATATAATATATTATATATAATTAGTCACATTAATGGGGGATTACGAAATGGCCTGGCGAAAACTGGCCTGAAAAACCCTGGCGACGCTATTAATTTATTTTTAATAAATAATCCTGTCTCTCATATGATAAGACTATCACTGTACGATAATGCAGTGCTGCAAGTGATGATTAGCCTTACCAGTGACGGCAAAATGATAAGCGACGCCTCGTACATACCTAGGTATCTAGTATGATCGTCCTACTCAAAAAAAAACAAAGCTCATCTGACAGATCATCAATTTCTGTGTAAGAAAAACCACTGCTACATTTCTAAACAGTGGAAAAAGTGGTTGCTGCAGCGACTGAAGGTCGCTCTCCGCGTAGCTGGATTCGGCTTTTTTCGGTGTTCCCATCATCGAATTGGGGCGTGCGAAGCATCTAAAATCGGGCTTAATGAGTAATATTCAATAAAAAATAAATTTAGAAGTAGGTTGTTATTTTAAAAAAAGTGATTTCGAAATAGCGGCTTTTTTAGCGGTTTTTGCCAAAACTTTCGCAAATTCACCAAGGATTTTTATTAAAACCTATATAAATAGGTGCGTCCAAAAATTACTAATCTCCTGATAACACACTGTGGTCGGTCAAAGTGAATTTTGAAGAGAAATAATTTTCAAAAGATTTCAGCCGTTTTCATTGTTTTTAATTTTTTCTTATGTCTTTCGTTACATTTAAAGTATTTTTTTTTGTATAAAAGTACTAAATATCGTTGTTTCAACGAATTAAATTTTACTAATTATAATAAGTATATCAATGTTCCGGATTTTTCAGCCGTTCTTTGGATATTTATTATTTATCGTGGCACGTACGAATTTTTTCGGTTTTATTTTTAAATCAAACATGATATTATGTATTTTTCATCGGGGAGCTTCACCCATTTGTTTATTGGATGAAAAGTGTTCTATATACATCGCGAGTGGTTTGGCTGAAAAATTCCCGGAAAAATCATAATTCTTGTTGATTGACAATCATGCTTGTACGTGTAACCTTCGTTATTTATTTGATTAAAATACTTGGTTAAAGTTTTACAACTACACATCATGACATCTAGCGAATACCGTGTGTACTAAATGGTAACATGAGCTTTCCAAACTTCTCCTTATGTTATCCCGCAATGAAATAACGCCTATCCTATGGACCAGAGGGCGCAAGCTTCACAACTTTAATGAGATGGAAAATATTAAATAAAATGAAATGAAATGAAATAATCTTTTATTCATGTAGGTATCACTGATACTCTTATGCACGTCATTTTTTTAATCTACCAACTTTTCGGAAAGGTGCTTTGTCATGGAGGAGAAGAAAAGCCGTAAAGAAACTCCTCAGCACATCTTTTAAAAATAAAATTCTAAAATATTGCAATTAAGACATAGGTATATAAGCTTAATTAAGTACCTACTATGTTACACATTGTTTATTCTTGATTTATATATTTTCAGCCCTTTGCAAATCTAAACAACTAAAATTAAAACAAATCTAAACAAGTAAGAGAAAAAAAACAAAAGCGAAAAAAAAACATTTACTTTTTATTTGTAATTCAATTCTGACAATTGTCAGTTGACAGCTTGTACTAAAATTATCTAAAACTCAGGAAGAAAGAAATATGGTTTAAAAATATTTATTTATTTATTTATAACTTTATTATACCTTTAATCAAAATGGTACAAAAGGTGGGCTTAATGCTAGAAGCATTCTCTGCCAGCCGACCTTTGGGAAAACAGACACATCTAAGGCGGTATATAATAAAGAGATAATAGATAAAGCATAAATAATAACTAAATATAATATTTATATTGTAGGTCGTATAAAAGTAAATAGAATGATATATATACATATAGAAAGAGAATATCAGAATAAGTATAGAACAGAGAAACTAAAATATTGTATTGACGATAGATTAAATCAGCGAGGTAACTTACAAAAAACTAAGCCCCCATTGCTTCAGGTAATGAATTGTGACTTTCATTTTGAAGGTCTGCTTGGTAGTAACCCTTCTTATGTCGTCCGGGAGGGCATTCCAAAGCCGAGCTGTATATATAGCGAAAGAGTTGGAAAGAAAACCGGATCGATGAAGTGGAATTGACAATGCAAGAGAATCAGAAGATCGAAGTTGACGCTCATGATCATCACAAAGATATTGAAACTTTTGTTTCAGATATCTCGGGGAAGTGGTGTCAAATAATACAGAATAAAGAGTATTAAGTGATCTAATCTGTCGGCGCTCACGAATTGGAAGCCATTTAAGCTGGCGACGATAGGAAGAGATGTGGTCGAATTTGCGCAGACAGTAGATGAAGCGAATAGCGTAATTAATAACACGATCCAACCTATTGAGAAAGTCTCCACACATGTCGGTGCAACACACATCAGCATAATCTACAATTGGGGATCAAAAATATGCCATCAGAAATTACTGCAAACTCTGTGGACTTGATAAACACGAATTACCCGTACACCCACCGGTGGGTGAAGCTAGTCGGTGAAGGGGTAGCGGCCCTAAATTTTTTATTTCTTTACTCTGTGCACAAAGTACTCAATACACAATCTGTGATTTTTTTAAATAAACCGTGATTGCTATTACTCTTAAAATATTATAAAAATGTTAAACAAAAATTTAAACCAATTTCAATGGTGATTTTAAATCGAGTGCCTGTGGAGATAAAATGTGGTTACGAGTGTTTTTGTCGCTACAATGATGTGTGTATCATGCAAATGCCCTATAAATCGTTGCAGTGAGACTGTAGGTAAATACATGAAATATAATACAATTTTAATCACCTTGCAAAACTAATAGTAAAAAAATTATGATTAATGATAATCGACCTACGTTTTAATAAATTGTGAATTTTTTGCGTAAAGTAAAAAAGATGGTGAATAAATTTGGAATTGGAAACATTTCATATGAGACCCGTGACGATATTTTTTGTTTTTTAAAATTCAATGCAGACTAGTGCATCGGCACGTGCGGAGTTGATTGGTTTTATGTTACGAAGGGTTTGTTACGATTCCAAATACAGATTTGATTGGAATTTTGGTGATGTAGATTTTTGTACGTGTATGTGTGGTGAGGTGTACGTGAGGTTTTCGCGTCACAGTGAGGTCGGGCGCTGCAATCGCTCGAGCAAATATAAGATAGATAAATATTTGAACGCAATCAAACCACTTCCATTTCCATTTTTGGCTATTGCTATTATATACCGAGCAAAAGATGGTCTCCCAGATATATTATTTTTATTATTATGGATGGATTTATCATTCCACAAATATATAATTCATTGTTTGATCAAAGAATAAATTAATATTTAATTGATCCTTTGCTTGCTAGTATCCTAAAGTACCTAATAGCTAGATTTGTTAGTGGATCTAGGAACAAAATATTTTTTCGCCATTTTTACCCAGTGGGCTCATTTAAATAATGTCTGTCCTTGTTTAGAAATACGAAGTTGTACGAAGTACGTGGAATGTCCAATGGTAACATGCCCATTTGCGCGATGCAAATTAAATTTAAAATAATAATATAGTGATATGATATTCTGAGAAAGCTTATTTGAAGCTTAATTAAGTCTTCTTTAGATATTCGACAACATAGATATACTCAACATAAGATTTCTACGGCTACTAAAAAAACATTTAAAAATTTCAAGTAAGCTCACTAAAATCTTTTTTTTTGTTCTGTGAGTTAATACTCTTTTCATGTAGATAAAAAAATTCATTCTAATACATGACGATACTACAAACAGCCATTGTTGGTTAACTGTTAACGATACAATTATTTAACTATTTTAATGCCGCTGATAAATCTCTAAACTCTTAATAGCGTCATTTCGCGTCAACCTGTCATTACCACGACAGTCCTACGGACTCATTAACAAGAAAACGAACTCCAAAGTGTAATGATCTGGAAGCCTCTCAAAACTCTTTCATTGGGTTAATAAAGTGGCAATGTAACACGCATGTCAGTAGGGGGCGCCTCTGTAGCCACTTCGCACTCGTGTCTCATTGACCATAGCCATCCATAGCTTAATCATTGTAGCGCTCGGCACTTTAACCGCGTAGCACGAAAACGTTCCAGTTTTAAGTGAAAACGTCCAGACTGTCATTTCTGACTACGGTGAGTTTAAATTTTATATCATTGATACATTTTTGTGTTCGAAGTTTAAACTTTATATTGACTGTTGGTCAATAAATTGACAAACTTGATAGATCGTCATTAATAGAGTTAAATGATTTAATACACGGCATTAACTAATATTTTTATGTCTAGTGGTTTTAAATGTTTGGTTTTGAAACTTAAAGGATTTTTTTCCTTTTTTTCAGTAGTTCTGGTAAATAATTGTAAGAAATATTTTCAGTTATTTCAGTTCAGTTTTCATTCGTACAATTAGATTAGCAGACGTTCTTTCACTAAAAATTGTATTTTTATGCTTTGCTGTCAGCGTGTGTGTATTCTTAATATAATGCGGAGGAATAGAATAAAAGGACTCTTAAAATTTTTCATACACATGACGTCATGCTAGTAGCAGAACTAAAGACTTAAACTTCCAGAAGTGTCAGTATGATAATTTTGTAATTAGTTAGGTAATTAGGTAGACTCAGGTAGGCTTTTCAATCGCCGGAAAAAATATATGAATAGGTACGCAAAAGTAACCAATCAAACAATATATACGATCGCTGATACTTTTCTTGTTAATGATATGGAAGTGTATACCTATAGATAGATATCGTTTTGATTTTTGAGTCTTAATTAGCAGGTATACCTACTATTTATGCTAATCACTGATATAATTACGACTGATTTATTTTAGTTAGTTCTACATGAATACTTCGGTTCAAAGCATAACAAATTATTGAGGCTATGAAGTTTGAGCAGTCATTTCAATAAAGGATAATATACTGTGGAGAAACCTTCATGCCAAAATGTTCTTGTACTCCCATTTGGTGAGAACACAAGAACAAGAGAAAGTGACCTTGAATTTTTACACTTTCAATGAAAACCCTGCAGAAATAGGTACAGTTGTAGATTATGATGATATGCCCAAGAACGGAATCTTAAGTGTTCTATCGGTTCATAGATAAGTGCATTGTGAAATACGTATTAGACAGCAGAATGAGATTTTTTTACGTTACGAGGTGTACGAGGTTAAATCCAGTATGCCTTCAACCCTTTAATAACTCACTATAGGTCACGGTCTCTTTTCCCTGACTCGTGTAGTCTAGTACGCTCAACCCTCGCTCGCTCGCAGGAGGAACTTGGCACAAAGCTCGGGAACTTAAATATTTGGGGACTTAATTTGGAATAATACTAAACTAATAGTCTATTTTGCTTATTTCCACAGTGTTATGTCTTATGCCATCTTGCTGTGGGGCAAAGCAGCCAATATAAAACAAATTTTCATACTCCAGAAACGGGCAGTTAGGGCTATTTATAAACTTAGGTCTCGGGAATCTTTGCGTGAAAGTTCAAGGAAATAGGTATACTGCAACCAGTTCCGCTCAGAATAGTAAATACTTTTTTATTATTATCTTTTTTTGTAATATTTTTTTAAAAGATGTGCTGAGGAGTTTCTTTAGGCTTTTCTTCTCCTCCACGACAAAGCACCTTCCGAAAAGCCAAAAAATGACGTGTATCAGTGATACCTATATGAATAAAATATTTCGACTTTGACTTTGACTTTGGAATATGGGCAAGGCCAAAATGCCCATATTCCGAACAAGTGCTCCAAATGGATAAGTTCCACTTGTGAGACATTGTGTTATGTCTATTCGACCAAAATATCTAGTACCTGAAGTGGAAGACATTCGTGCAGAGAAGCAGTGAGTGTTGTAGATCATATACGGCTCCAAGACGCAGCGCTTAGCTATTGACCTACTAAGTCGCGCAGCAGGCTATGAATGGAGGGCTTTGCTCGGCATTACTTCATGCGATGAAATTAAAATGATTGAAATCTATAGACGAACGACGGTAATCGACATACATAGCTTAGATAAATAGTTGGCTAAAGTGGCAAAATGCGTTTGCTACATATTTTGCTCTAACAAGAATGCAGCTGCTGCAATATTTTTTTTATTTTTTTTTACACAAATAAGTTAATATTAAGATTGAACAAATATTAAATACCAAATGATATTATGGCAGGAGTATTTTATACTAAAAAATAGAACGCAAGCATGGAAGTCATGGAGCAGAAATCTAAAAAATAGATACGTTAATATTTACAGTGTATATTAGAGATTTTGAAGAGTCTGTATTAATTAGATACTAGATTTTGATATTAAATACACTAACTACAAAAATTACTTATTTACTAAGCCGGTTTCTCATCGTCGCGGAGTAAATTCTAAGGCCGGATTATTTCATATTTCACCGGAGACAGAGAACTCACGTGTCTTTGGGACGTTTTATTATTCTTTTTACGCGCGTATTTCTTTCGTTACCTTACAGAAACGTTCGTATTCGTGACCACTTATGTTTAACCATTTCACATTTTATGAAACCTCTCAGTTTGATGCTTTATTTTCATGTAGGTACTTGGAAATCATTCTGAACTAAATTGGCACTGACTTAGTTCAACTTAGTAAGACTGAATTTATCTACGATTTATAAGTTGTTGTTTCTTTATAGTACCCATATCATGTATATAGTCTGTGGCATCTAAATAAATTGACTTAACTATTTCTTGTAGGATTCAACTAATTAATGGTCAAGTACTGAGACTGAGCACGGGTCTCTCCTCTTGAGAAGGCCTAGTAGAGCATAATCCACCACACTGCTCCATTGCGGATTGTTGGAGGGGTTAGTGGCCAACCAGTCTCGGAAGTTTTCCTGTCGCCTGAAGGGCTCCGATATGACTGCTATCTTACGATTACAACCGGTACAACCGGTATAAAAAACAAGGCCCTTAGCTTGATCGCGTCTTATTTGAGTAATAGAATACAAAGAGTTAGCATAAACGATATTAAGTCATCGGGGTCACCGGC
Organism: Thymelicus lineola; assembly: GCA_963932265.1. Classification (NCBI taxonomy): domain Eukaryota; kingdom Metazoa; phylum Arthropoda; class Insecta; order Lepidoptera; family Hesperiidae; genus Thymelicus; species Thymelicus lineola. The sequence continues at coordinate 3,447,525 of OZ010680.1, forward strand.
TGTGATTGGTGTACCGCAGGGCTCGATCTTGGGTCCGTTTCTTTTTCTGGTATACATTAACGATTTACCACATTATGTAAAGAACCAAGCGGATATTGTACTATTTGCTGATGATACATCACTAATATTTAAGTGTGAAAGGAATAAAGTAAATTTCGACGACGTAAATAGTGCTCTTTCGCATGTGTCGCGTTGGTTCACTATCAATAATTTACTATTAAATGCAAAAAAAACGAAATGTATAGAGTTTGTGCTACCTAATGTTAAAAAAGTCAGCAAATCTCTTAAACTAAATAACGAAACATTGCATATGGAGGAATCGACGGTCTTTTTAGGGGTGACCTTAGATAGTAAACTTCAATGGGGCCCACATATAACAAATCTCGCGACAAAACTCGGTAGGGCTGCTTTTGCTGTTAGGAAAATAAGGCAGTATACAGACGTCGAAACTGCTAGGATAGTCTATTTTGCTTATTTCCACAGTGTTATGTCTTATGCCATCTTGCTGTGGGGCAAAGCAGCCAATATAAAACAAATTTTCATACTCCAGAAACGGGCTGTTAGGGCTATTTATAAACTTAGGTCTCGGGAATCTTTGCGTGAAAAGTTCAAGGAAATAGGTATACTTATAATGTAGTTTTTATACGGAAGAATATAAACGCGTATAAACAAAATTTTGATATTAATAATCGCCATACGAAAAGAATGCATCAATTAGTTACGCCTTCGTTCCGCCTAAGTAAAGTGCAGCGATCTTTCATAGGGCTTGGTATACATTTCTACAATAAAATCCCAAAATTAATACGTGACTTGCCAATAGAAACTTTCAAAAAACGCGTAAAGACACAATTGTTAGGTAAGGGATATTATAGTGTAGACGAGTATTTAAATGACAAAGACGCATGGAAATGACCAGCTCTGCAACCAGTTCCGCTCAGAATAGTAAATACTTTTGTATTATTATCTTTTTTTGTAATATTTTTTTAAAAGATGTGCTGAGGAGTTTCTTTAGGCTTTTCTTCTCCTCCACGACAAAGCACCTTCCGAAAAGCCAAAAAATGACGTGCATAAGTGTATCAGTGATACCTATATGAATAAAATATTTTGACTTTGACTTTACCAACGCGATGGCTTGACGTGCCCTCCAAAGCATGGAGTTGCTCAAGAACATTTTTGGAAACTAGAGATCACCCATCCAACTACCAACCACGCTAGCTGTTGTTGAACTCGGTCGATCATAATAAGATCGACATAAGCCGCCTGGTTATGGCGGTACAACGATTTCCTTAATTTAACTGGTTAAATTCACTTTTGTAGATGAATTATTTGAAAAACGCTTGAAATTTCAATGTTCAAAACACGGATTAATAAAAAAAAAATAACAAAATAAAACACCCAGTCGGGTGAACCCTTTTCAATATTAGAATTTATTTGAACTGTAGTAGGTGAAAATGCAATAAATGATGAATGTCGAGGAAAGAAGATATCGTGTAATCCTTGGATTTCCAACACGTCTTTCTAAAGTCTTCGCTCATTTCTCTGTAGCTAGCTTTGGAAACACAGTGATGAATAAAAGTTTTAAGGTTCTGTGAACGCGATGAAAATAATATATATTATATACACTGGATTAAAACATAGGCTACTTCTTATCCTGGAAAAGTTTAGGGTTTCCTTGGGGTCAGTAAAAAATCGATGTTTACTGCGGGCGAAGCCGTGGGCAAAATATAGTAATAATATATGCTAATAATTGCCGTGAATTTTTTCACAGCACTTACCATTTAGCTTGCAGTGTCCTGGGCTTCACACTCTAATCAAAATTAGCTCTTTAAAGCCAAATATTTTCCAAAGGGACTCCTAAATCGTAAAATAGTCTATGCAGACACATAATATTTTTGAGAGACCTTTTCAACGATATGTCAAACTATGTGGTGCGCAATAGACAGACAGACAGAGTTTCTTACGCACTTTAGATATTAGTAAGGAATTACAACTCAGGAATTCAGTTGCAGCTTCTATCTTTTATCGGCAATAAGAACCTATCTAGGTTGCAGTAAAAATCCAACAAGTTTTAGGATGGTCAAAAACATTGTACATTTACAGACAACTTATGAGCCTTCAAAATTTTCTACAGATTCTATGGTTCAAAAGTAAATACAAAGGTCAAAGAGTCATAGTCATTAGGAACTTACGAGGGACGTTAATCAGAAGTTCTGAACTTCTGATAGTCCTCCTTCAAAAAGGACCCCGCACTAATTGTTTGAAAATTGTGTTTCAGCGGATTGGTCTGAATTTTTGGTATGCTGTAGCCCTAACCGTACTGATCAAAAGTCCCAATGGGCACTACCCCCCCAAATGCGTATTTTGTCCTCCAGGGGGCACTTTCCCCCAAAGTCTATTTATTCGATTTCTTCGGAATCATTCTGAATTTTTAGTATGTTGTAGTCCTAATCATGCCAAACAAGAGTCCCAATAGACACAACCCCCCCTAAATGCGTATTTTGTCCTCCAGGGGGCACTTTCCCCCCAAACTGTATTTATTCGATTTCTGCGAAATCATTCTGAATTTTTAGTATATTGTGCCAAACAAGAGTCCCAATAGGCACGCCCCCCCCCATATTGCATGTGTTCTCCTTCCGGGGGCGCTAACCCCCCCCCCCATGTTCTATTTATTTGATTTTAGCGGAATAATTCTGAATTTTTGGTATGTTGTAGTTCTAACCGTGGCAATCAAGAGTCCCTATAGGAACGAACCGTATTCCGTAGGCGTATTTCCGCCATCTGGAGAAAGAAAAACCCCCCAAAGCTTTAATAACACTAAAAATCTTAAACAACAAGATCTGGATTTTGAGTATGAAGAAAAACGTTGAAGTTCACACGAAAAATAGGGCATTAAGGACTTTCAGGATTTCTGAATAAATATATGCAGTTAAGAGATCGTGCCCATTAGGGATTTACATTGCATTAGTAAGGGCTACAACATACTTAAGAATTCGGAACGATTCCACTGATATCACATGAATGAACTTGGTAGGGGGAGGTTGCCCCTTGCGAAAAAAACGCTCAGAAAGTTATTGAAAAAATGTAGGTTTTAAATGAATTAGCTTTGGGGGGTTTTTCTTTCTCCAGGTGTTGGAAATACGCCTACGGAATACGGTTCGTTCCTATAGGGAGTCTTGATTGCCACGGTTAGAACTACAACATACCAAAAATTCAGAATTATTCCGCTAAAATCAAATAAATAGAACATGGGGGGGGGGGGGGGTAAGCGCCCCCGGAAGAAGAACACACGCAATATGGGGGATCGTGTCTATTGGGACTCTTGTTTAGCATGATTAGGACTACAATATACTAAAAATTCAGAATGATTCCGCAGAAATCGAATAAGTAGACTTTGGGGGGGAAATGCCCCCTGGAGGACAAAATACGTATTTGGGGGGGTTGTGCCCATTGGGACTCTTGTTTGGCATGATTATGACTACAACATACTAAAAATTCAGAATGATTCCGAAGAAATCGAATAAATAGACTTTGGGGGAAAGTGCCCCCTGGAGGACAAAATACGCATTTGGGGGGGTCGTGCCCATTGGGACTTTTGATCAGTACGGTTAGGGCTACAACATACCAAAAATTCAGACCAATCCGCTGAAACACAATTTTCAAACAATTAGTGCGGGGTCCTTTTGTAATCGGTGTTATTTATGATTGGTGAGTATGTCATAAATTTAGAGGCTCTGGCTTATAAATAACGCCAAAAAGTCTAAACCGCGTGATTCAGAATAGGGAACCCCGCCATCTATTGGTGGGTGGACTAAAATAACGCTACGCTGGTTGAAGTAGCAGGTAAAAAATTTGGTTCTTCTCAAGTAATCATAATTGTTTACCTTGACTACAAAAATGCTAATAGGTACAGTACATTATTAATCTCATATAACAATTTAAACATGACAATTATTCTCAGTCTAGACTAAACAAAATATAGCAAAATTTAGTAGCAAGGTCCACTAGCTATTACCATTTTGATTAAAAGTTTTTCTTACTTATGTAGTTACTACTAAACTTCTTCTTACATTTTAATACACTTCGGTTCAGAAAATTCAAGTAGGTACTCTTTTTAAAGTATTATAATAGGATAATTAGTGCCTGCTTGTTTGTACACTTTTATGAGATGGATTTCCAAAAAAACTGTTACACGAATTTTATTTATTCAGTTGAAGATTAAATTCTCATTTCAAGTAAACCGGAAGAAGTTTTTTTAATGCTCATAAAAACATATTATATAATTATAGTTTTTTTTGTTTGTATATTCATCTCCTAAGGGGTTAAACTATATGAATCTTCGTCATATTCCAACTAAGAAATGTAAAAATTAACATGTAAGCTCATACTTAAAAACAAAAAATAAACTGGTCAAGTGCGAGTTAAACTCACGTGGAGAGGGTTCCGTACGTGATTTATGTACTTCCTCTGAGTTGTTTTAAATTAAATAAAAAAAGGTATGGACAATTTCAGAAAAGAATGTGCGTATTAGAAGTTAATTATCATTCGCTTCGGTAAAGTAAATATCGTGAGAAAACCTGCAAAACCGAGAGATCTCCATAAATTTTTCAAAGGTGTCTGAAGTCTACCAATCCGCACTTGGGCAGCGTGGTAGACTATGGCCCGTACCCCTCACACTGTGAGACCCGAGCCCAGCAGTGGGACAATTATGGGTAGTGACTTTGATTTTGACAAGTGCAAGTATACAAGAAACAAATTGGTTCTATTATTCTTATTTGGCCTTTGAAAGATATTGTAATCAGTTTTTTAAATCAAAAAATTTAAAATAATAATTGAAAAATATGTTCTCCCATACATAATGTATGGGAAATATGTTTACCAACTAAAAAAATAAGTTTGTTCGTATTTTTACGGTTTTCCTTTACGAACATAGACTTCTTATAGGTTTTCCAGTAATATTTAAGTAAAGAACTATTCTCTGTATTTTTCAAAATTCTAACGTAAGTATGTAAAGACATGTAATGAATGAAATTGTACTTGTTTGTTAAGATTACTTTAAATAAATAAAAAGTAGTTTCGGAGATAAGTGTGGAATGGTCAATTATTGGCTTTAATTTGCGTTCTTTCTTCAATCATTTTAAAAGGATCCTTTGTAGAACTATAAAAAATATATTTGAGATCCTTACAACAAGTCCTTTCATTTAACATACCACACGATACGGTTTGCAAAACAGTTTTTGTTTAATTTTGATTTCGTTAATTTTTTTCAAAATTCAGTTGTTTATACCTTCGTCTTGAAGTCACAAAAAAGTACATGAATACCAAATGTCAACTAATTTAGTCCAGTAGTTTCGGAGCAAATTAACTGTAAAGGGCCGCTCGCCCAGACACACGGTTGATCCTATAAGGGTTCTGTTTTTGTTGATTTTTTCGTAAAGAACCCTAAATCCTAAAAATACCAATAAATTAAATTCAACCTTATTATTCTTCAACAATTCTTTGGTTACGACATGACTCTAATAGCGGCCATAACAAAGAAGTAACATAGTAAGATGGTATCCCTAAGAAGTAGTCAATTGCCCAGACAAACAAAATGGACAATTTCATGCAATGAAGAATTGGTACGTCAATTTGTAAGTTAAAGTGGTACGCTAATCAATTTATGTAATTGGCAGCGACGGTATCAGCAAGCATCGCTCATCGACTAATGGAGCCACGCCTTTCGCGAACTTTCTGCGACATTGTAAGGTTGACAAGTCACTCGATGAGATTGTAACGGTCATTGCAAAATACAAAATTCAAAACTGTAGTGCCACCTTCTCCTGCCACTCACGGACATCTGTCACTTACCTCGAATAAGATTCTAGAAGGGACTGTTGTTCTCGTAGGTGATGTTAGTACAAGGTGTTCGTGTTGCTAAGGATATCAGTTAGTTATTCGTTTTTACCATTACTCTTCACTGTATATGCAACCATCATTACTCTAGAGCTCTTTGCCCGTGGAGTTGAGGAGGGCTCCAGCTGCAGGTTGCGTATTTCCGTTAACTTGTTCAATTGGAGGCAGTACTACCTCGAAACGTGCGCACGGGTTTGTTACGCTAATTTTGTTTTCAAACTCGTGCTCAATTCACTCTCGAAGTTGGTGGGAGATGGTCGCCTCTTGGACAAGTATAAGTTATAACTAACCACAGAACTATGTCTGTGTAACTAACACTCTTCCGAGAACACAATTTCTTGCAAAAATTTTGTCATAGACATAGGTGTGACGTGTTCGAATCTTCATATTGTTTGTTCATCTACCCTCAAGAGTTTACAAGCATCCATAAAATGTAGCAATAATATTACACAAAGTTTCATACTGTATAAAATTACTGAACTGTCGCTATACTTAATCGAGTATCATTGAAATAACAAGGTTTTCCGCTTAATGGTCTATTATCGCAGGTGATAGACATACATTTCTAGGTGTCGGTCAATATAATCACTTAGTTCGTTAGGATTGTACATACAGTCGCATTCGTTTTTATCTCACTTCAGTTAGGTAGGTATAATTATTCTTCTATTACGCAGATTAGCTAGCCATAGATTATTAAAATGAACAAACGAACAGAGGTTTTGCTAATAAATAGACTTCCTTCCACCCTTAGACTTCATTGCAACTAACCATCATTTTGGTATTGTCTATCTATACTCATATAAAATCTTCGTATCAAATAGTCTGATCTGTATGTATGCAACGGTATCGAACAACAAATAACATTCGACTTTATCTTTTAAATTCCAAAGACACTATATTATAGTGAATCTTTTCAGTTTTAGTCTGTAGGGACAATAAGTTTACTCAATCTTTGTCAGTACACGGAAAGCGTTGTCTTATTGGTTCTGCATTCGAACTATGTATTCTTTCAGCAGTTTAAATAATTCTGAAACAAACAAAATACTGAAAATTCTGTGGGAATGAATTGAAATTGCAAGGAATAAAATGAGATTACATAATACAGTTCAGTACCTACATTTGTTGCTTCTTGCCCGTAGCGTGTGTGAATACAAATAGGCTTGTGACTTACATCAATAACGCGCTACGAGACAAATACAACGAACGGTTTTGTGCTTATCGTTACCAGTTAACGAGAATAAGCTAATATTTTAGTTGTAAACATGGAATAAATAAAACTGTCGGGGGGTTTTTGAATTTTAATTTAAGATTACTTCATTTCATGAACATTACCATTTGAAATTAATAAACCACAAATGTTATGTTACCTATTATGAAAATAATAATAAGATAAAAATCAACGATCAAGAAGTTTTATTCCAATTTCCGGATCGCTAGGGCTGCTGTCTCCAATTTTGATTATCCTATTTTGCTATCAGATCACCAACCTATATTTATCTCATAAGACAAAGCACCTTCCGAAAAGCCAAAAAAATTTCGTGCATAAATGTATCAGTGATACCTATATGAATAAAATATTTTGACTTTTGACTTTTTTTGAGATATTGCAAAAACATGGTTATCTTAATTGCTCAGCTCTGCACATCATTTTGATTTGCACGAAGCCGCAAGCGCGCTCGTAAAACGTACAAAATACGTATACATATATACGTATGTTTACGTACACGAAAAGTAAAAAGGACCCTTGTCCTGTAGAAAAAGCTTTTTTCTTCAAACGCCTACGCTAAACACGCTAAACGCTACCTTAAAAACCTTCAAAATGTATGGCAACGATATGGCAATGACAAAGGTCACGTGCACACTTCTCTGCACGTTACACGTAGTATTTTTCCCATAAATTGTATTCTGAAGACAGCATTTGGCGTGAGCGTTTACAGAAAAGAATTTTGTCCAGAGGCTCTATACTACTCCTATTCACGCTTATTTTTCTGTTTTCTGTGATCAATGAGTGCGTTGCTTGAGCACGCTATGCATGCAATCATATTTCTGTCTCTTTGCTTTGTGACTTCACTGAACAGGCAATTAATTATTATGATTATCACTTGAACTGATTGATATTTCATTTGCGGAAAACGAGATGAGTTTTCAGCAATACCCATACGTGCACGAAGCAACTCACGCAGTCCACATGTCTTATGGAACATTGTATTTTCGCTTGTACTCATAATGTACTTGTGAAAACGTGGCTGGGATGAATACACGCACGCGGGCAATACGAATAAGAATAATGTTATGTACAGTAAAATGTTGCTTGAGCTCATTTAAGTACCCATAATGTACTGAAGTACCATAATAGACCTTTCGCACTGGTAGATTCTATTTTCAAAATCGAGCACTCACTCTCCTTTCAAAATAGACTGAAATAACTGAAAACTGTACTGGCTATACAGTTCATTTCATTGCGCAAATATCGGTTCTATACGCTAGTAATAAAAGGTCAATGCTTGAGCTAGTAGCAGAACTGTCATGTGCATGTAAAATTTCTTTGTAATTAGCATTGTGTACGACAGTTTCCTCACCTTTACCAGCACATAAATCATGAGATATTATCTACACTTGAAATGACTTATGAACTGTACTCTCTGTAAAATATTACGTGTAAGTACATGACTATAACACTCACTATCCGAGTACCTACTAATAAGTATCTGCCCACACCGAGAATCAAACCCTCGCTTCGCGGGCAGGGTCACTACCAAATAAGCTAGACAGTCATTTTATATTCAACATAATAAGAAAGATGGAGATAAAAACTGTACTAGATACTACGTAAAATTTTTCTATTAATAACATGAAACAAAATTAATAGGTTGCAGCTTTTATAATACATTCTGCTATTCATATCGTAATTTACTAATGTTGGTTGGGAATATTTAACGTTTGCTTGCGCCAAGAGAAATAATTGATTTTATATAAACGTTCGTTTGTTTTTCGCTGTTTCAGTAGTGGATGTGAGAGGGTCCGAGCAACATGTGGCTATTCCAGGGGAAGGGGGGCCGGGCTCGTCCTAGAGATGTTCTTGGCCCCGCGATCGTGGCCGCTGCCGACGGGGCCGACCCTGTTCGCGTTATAACCCACAACTATAACTTCAGTCCAAGGAAAAAGGGCTATGTAAGTACTTCATGTTTTATGTAGTATTGTATGTGTTTTGTAGCTATTTCTTTTTCTTTTTAGGGAGTTTATATATTAAGCGCTATATATATTGTACATATTGTTATTTCTAAAAATAACTACGTTATATGTAACTATTTGGAAGAGTGAAGTTACCCAAAACCAAGGTAATCCTAATATGGGAACTAAGTATCCTGCTAAATAATATACTGTTTCTTTTTATGCAAATAAATTATTCGTATTTTTTATTATAATAGTAGTATTGGTTTTTCTCTGACGTGATATCTGATAGTAAATAGGGAAAATCTTCCATGTATACATGGGAGTATACGCATCATCAACGCGTTGACGGTCAAGAACAACGTGGGTAACCTATGTAAGATACTTTTTTCTGAAGCACCATCAAAATATTTCATCGTTGGATCCAAGGAGGATGGTAACGACTAGTTACCATCCATACGTGGCTACGTAGTAAACTACTTTTGAATATCTTTGAGTAACATTATTAGTTTTGATGATTTTCGCGGTATTATCGCTTAAATGCTTGTAGTGATATTATGTTCAAGTTCTTTCCGGCACTTAACTTCTTTTATAGACAGTTTCCTAAAGAGCACCAATGATGTCGTTCAAACCGCTACGTTTTCCGCATTCCTAAGTAGTTATGGTCGCAAAAGACATACAATTTCCACAAACAACTCCCGGCGTTATAGCTAAAGTTAGTTTTTAAACTGTAGTGTGCAGCTTTTTTGGGATTTCGGAGCAATTAACATTAAACCTTGTTTTATCGTTCTGATAGTTGGGGGAAAATGTGTTTATCTTTTAAAATGAATTTGATCAAAAAAGTCACTTACAAAAGATGGTAGGTTACTAACTTATCTGGAGCTATGTTATCTGTTAGAGGTGACTGCTTAGCGATTAAGACTGTCTTTTATGTAAATTATACCTACTGTAGGTCTTAAGTTGTAATCTTGTTTACACAGTAAACAGTATGTGTATGTGGGGGCATGGTCCCGCGTCCCGAGATCGAGACTAACCTACCTTTCCTTATAACTTTTTTTGGATTATTCCAGACTAGGAAATCGCCCTCGCTTCGCTTCGGCAAAATAGTAAAAAAAAATATAATATAGCCTATGTCACCCGGGGATAATGTAGCTTCCCAATAGTGAAAGAATTTTTCAAATCGGTTCGGTAGTTTCGGAGCCTATTCAATGCAAACAATCAAATCTTTCCTCTTTATATATTAGTATAGATAAACAAAATTCGCTGGATATGATGTTAATAGTGGACTTATTAAACATAGCTTCAATTGCATAGCTCTAATACTTTAGATTTTATTGATATCTAAAACTACTAACTAAACTAAAACCCCGAATTCGTCTCTCACTGATGATCATCAAAATTAATTCATACTTCCTGAAGTCCTAGATAGCAGAAATTTGGTATGTGAGCTATTTTATTTGTACACAAATAACAAAAATCTAAAACGTGGATCTTTTACCCCAAACCCCTTAACTAAAGGATGGAAGTTTGTATGAGACATTCGGATATTTTGATGCTAGTGATCAGAAAATGGATAGAGAGACTCCTTGTTATAAAAAAATTGGTTGTCTGTAAAGTCGGTTTACGGACAATGATTTTACGTGATAACGTCTATTTCGTAGAAGAATAATTTATGATATAAATATTGTCAATTCGCACATTAGGAACGGGATTCGTTTTAAATATCAGGAGCTGCGCGACATCTGTGATTTTCTTGACTACAACTAAAGTCCGAGTCGATGTACTGTGTAAAGTTCTTTCAAGTAGTTCATACCTATAAACAGAGATGACGCTATTGTAGATTTTCGTTTTCATATAATAATAATACGTACGAGCTACGAGAAATCATTTCTTTTCAAAAGATTGTAAAATAAAATAAAAATGAAATGAAAAATGCCTTCCAAGCGGACTGATTACGCTTGAGTGGGAGAGAGACGGCCGGTCTAGCGTGCCTCTCTCTCTAATGCTGCGCGCGCTTCCGTGACGTTACTCCGGCCGTTACTCGGTTTTCGTGAATGCCTCTCAGGCTCATCGTCTTTATAAACGTTATCACGTTAAAAATAAAATATGTTTATCAGGATTTTTACTTAATCACACCCTCACCCTTTAAATTAGGGGATGGAAGTTTGTTTGGGTTTTTCGTATATTGTCATAAGCAACTTACAAAAAGAAGTGAAATCTCACCAAAAACTTTTAATGTAAAATGTTGCCCAGTCGAGACCATATGCTCTACATCAAAAAGTTATCAGATCTCATATAGAGCCAAGCTTCTAACTCTACACGCCCTAACTATACAACTCCTATCGTCAAAAGCGCTACACCTAAGTCAAAATAATTATCTTATAATAAGTGAATTGGTCGTTTCGCTACTATTACATAATTTTAGGTTTTACATCTTTTCACAACGAAACGGCTAAGCTACATATTTTGACTGAGGGGTAGCGTTTGTGAAGGTAAGACTTGTATAGTTATGGCATGTAGAGGTAGAAACTTGGCTTTACATGAGATATAATAACTTTTTGATGTACAGCCATATGTTCTCGTCTGGGCAACATTTTACATAAAAATATTTTTGGTGGTCATCTGTTTCTTACCTCAGATTGAACTATGGTTCTATCTCTTTATTAATTTAATCACTTGTATGTATAGCTATTACTTAGCGCTGAGGTCAGTTCTACTTCTTTTTTAATCAAGGGTCAATACTAATTTTATCTAACCTTTTCAACCACAAGTACATGTTACCTCACCTTGCAACAGTAAATAAATTACTTAACCAAACGTTCCAGCTCACCTAGCAGTAGGTAATATTACCAGTATACTAAGATCCCTGGGTTCAACTAGTAAATACATTTATGTGACAGATATTTTGTCCTTGAGTCTTGTTTGTAATGTCTCATTGCTATATAGGATATACCGTTATACTAGTATATTGACTTAAAATCCTACTTATAGGTATTAAAGAAGTGAAAATTTCTAAGGATTTTTAATCTTGTACGCAAAAACTACCAAACGTATTTTGATAAAACTTTTCACAGAGGTAAACCATTATCTGTAATAGGATATATCCTATAGGGTCCCTATAGGGTCCCTATAGGGTACCTAGTATCCCGGAAAACGTGGACAAAACCACAGGAATAAAACTATTATAATTATTTATACGTCACTCAAAATAAGAAAATCTAGATGGAGGAATGATTAAGATAAACAATTTATTTATCGACTCGTTTGTTGGTAAAAATATATCTGTCAGTACTCTCAGATGGCAAACTATTAAAATGTAATGATTGATTACTGGCATTTTATCATTCTGGCTTGAGTCAGCCGCCAAACGACTCTTTGGGTTCCGGCTCGGGACTTGAGTGCTTTTTTATTTCTTTCGTTCTTTTTCTTCTCTCTGTTTTGGCCAGGAACGCATCAATGATGTCTTTGGAGTCGCTTATGTCTATGGGCGACGATAGCCATTTACCTCGTTTGTCGGATATTTCCATAAAAATAATAACCAAATAAAAACTTTTAGCACGCCAATGTTTATTTTCTGCCGCGGTATAAGTTTATAATCATACAAATCAAGCCTTTATCGAAATTTTAATAGTTATTATCGTTCGCAAAGTTCCGTGTCAGTCGATGACTTTATTCACTAGATGACGATATAGGAGGCCAAACAATGCGCTTACATAGTTACCTGTTGCATATCTACAACTCAAGGCACACGTTGAACGCTATGGAGCTCTGTAGCCAAGCATCCCATTTTCAGAAACATGAGCACAATATGAGAACATCAACGAATATGTGACAAATTGACCATCTATATTACAAAAAGGAAGAAGAATCCTCGAGTTGAATCCAAATACGAGATAGTGATCATTACGTCCCGAATTTTCTACGTCACGTAGAAAATACATCATACGTCTAAATTGTCAATGGTTGTATTTATGTATGTACTTTAATCATGAAGGGCGAGACGCTAGCGTGTTTGTACTACCAATTATGAGATGGTTTTTCCTACGTAGGTATTTATATGAGTTCGTGACCCCACTTTATTTTTAGTTCTTCTCTAGTACGCGATACGAAGCCAGTTGACAACGATGAATCGTCGGTTCGATTTGTGATGGAGACAGTTTCAATTGATTTATTCACGAGACTAGCTAAAGTAGGCCACGCTTCGCAAAATTTTATAATAACTAGCCAAATTATTAGTCGATCTAAAGCGTTCAAAATTTTCCATTCCCGCGGGGATTTTGTTGTATTAAGTATACTCGTAGATATATAAAATATCAATAACAAAAAATATTTTTTTAATTCACTCTCATGATATGATTCAAAAGTGCCTTGGAGTAAGAAAAAACAGAAGAGCGATGAATTTGTGATATCTTTACATGTGTTGACAGTATGTTGACAGGCTCGAACGAACATTCGATAAAATAAGCTGCGCATAATATGATAATTACTCTGAGAATATTTTATGTATACTGTATGGAGTAATGTAGGTTTGTTGGTACACTTTGGAGTATGTATTGGAGGATGTGTTAAGACGATTATGTATATAAAAAAGACAGTAATAATATGTGGTGATTTTAATGTAGATATCTTATTGGATACACCTTGGTCTGCTATGTTACTTGATTTGTTTCGGAATTTTAATTTTAATCCTCAATTTACTGAACCTACCAGAATATCACCGACGTCATCTACTTGTATAGATAATATATTCTGTAGCTGAGAAATAATAAATAAAGAAATAATTTGTAAATTAAGGTGTTGGACCTTAATTTACAAATTATAATACTGTGGTCAGCGCTTCTCAGTACCTACCGACTTTATTGCAAATAAAAAAACAATAAAATACTACTATTATAATAAATACAATACTATTATTTCTTCTGTGCTATAACTAAAAACAAAATGACACGTTTAAAGTAGGAGTCACCGCCAGAATCCACAGTCCCTTATCCTTGAAACATACTGATCCCGATAACTTAAGTATAAAAAGCCTTTTTCCTTACTATTAAAGTTAATTTAATATTAAAATTTTTTTAAATGTAAGCAGGTACAATTAAATAAAATTTAAAATTTAGTGATTGGGCTATAATAAGTATTTCTAAAAGTAGTGATAGATTATTTGAGCTATATGGGGAAAAGCAATACAACTTTGACAATATGCGTATTTGAAATTTTGCCTGAAGCATTTTAGTTTTTGTCATTTTGCGTGTTTGACTTTTTGCGTTTTTGACCTTGTAATAATCCAACCATTCTCCATTTTTTCTTGAACATGTAAAATGATATTCAAAAATTCTTAAGGCTGTGTGTATTGTAGCTAAGTCTATGCATGTCAAGGAAAAAATTTTCAAATCAAGCAAAAAGATAAAAACCCTTTGGAGTATTATTGGTAAGGAGATTGGTAGTAATAATTTACGTGATTCTAAATACTCGTATGAATTAAGTAATATTTAATGAAAATAAAATAATCTCAGATAAAAAGGTGGCTAATGAATTTGAAAATTTTTTTCAAAATATTCCTGTTAAGTTGACAAAATCGCTGACTTCATCCCCGACAGCAGCACATTCTATTTTAAAAGATACCCTTGATGAATGAAGTGTTTCATATAAATTTAAATAATTATACTTCCTCTTTGGAAATAGTTAGAACTTATCGTGCACTGCACATTAAAAATACGGGTGATTTGTGGAAAATGTCTGACAAAATTATAAATTATAATAGATGTGATAGCCTCGCCCCATATTTAGCTATATTCAATAAATGTGTAGAGATCAGATCTCATGAAGTATAGTAAGATTTAACGATATTTAAATATGGGGTTAAAGCAGACGTTAATAATTACAGACCTATTTCTATTTTACCTACTCTCAGTAAGGTCTACAAATCCACCCTGAACAATACGGCTTTACCAAAGGCCGTAGTACAACAGATGCAGGTGCTAGGCTTCTCAAACATGTCTTTGAGGCCTGGGAGAAGAAATGCTATTGGGGTATTCTGTGATCTGTCTAAAGCATTTGACTGTGTTGAACACGAAACACTGATACTTAAACTTAGCTTCTATTTAAGGAGTAGAATCCAATATGTTAGCATAAATGATACCAAATCATTGGGATCTCAATCTGTTATGGATGTACCGCATGGCTAGATTTTGGCCCCTTCCTTTTTCTAGTATACATAGATATTTTGCCGTATTACGTTAAGAAATATACAGACATTGTCCTGTTTGCTGATGACACTTCACTTGTATTTAAGACGAATATAAATAAAATGCATTTTGACGATGTAAACAGTGCTCTGTCTCGTTTATCACACTGGTTTACTACAAATAATTTACTGCTTAATGCTAAAAAAACTAAGTGTGTTGAATTTTTCTTCCTTATGTATAGAATGTTAGTACAAGCCTCAAATAAAATATTGAAATGCTAACTATGGAAAAATCCACGGTTTTCTGGGGTGTCACCTTACATTCTAAACTACAATGGGGCACCCATATAACGGCTCTCGCGAGTAAGCTAAGTAGGTCAGTTTATACCATTAGAAAGATTTACTGTTGTAGAAAATGCTAAACTTGTTTATTTTGTATACTTTCATAGCCTCATGTCCTATGGTATATTGATGTAGGGTTCAGTGGCTGACATTGATGCTGTTCTTGCAGAGCCATTTATAAATTAAAATCACGCGATTCTCTGCGTGAGAAATTTAAATAAATATGCATATTAACAGTAGCCTCTCAATTTATTCACAGTAATATTATATTCATAAAAAAACATAGACATATTCAAGCAGAATAGCGATACGCATAATCATCTAACTAAAAACAGACATAATTTGGTGACGTCTTCTTTTCGCCTTACTTAGGCGAACAACGTTCTTATATGAGGCTCGGTGTACGTTTTTCAATAAATTACCTAAGTCGATACGTGATTTGCCTATCCAAATTTTTAAGTGATATAATGTGAAAACTCAGCTAGTAGGTAAAGTATACTATAGTATAAATGAATATATTAATGACAAAGACGCCTGGAAATTAGTGCCGCATCCAGTTCCGCGTAGGTTAGAACGTAGGAACTATCACTTATTTAATTAATTAACATTTTCTAAAAAAATTATATGATTCAAGGAAGCTACGGAAGCTACCTGCTTCTTATCTTGAGAAGCCATCTAAAGCAGGTCTGTTACTTTCTCTGCATTATCAAGATTTTTCTGTAATATTTTTGTTATAAAAACATGAATTATGATCACAACGAGCAATATAATATTTAGAGATCTCAACAAGTAGACAAAGAATGTTTAATGTCATAAAATTTCAACGACTAAGTAGGTAATACGATAAATATTAAAGCGAGTAGATAATACGCTTTTGAGGGGTCTTAGGGTATTGCATTCAATATTTTTAAAAACACTGGTTGCTTAGTAGTGATTTGGTAGCGAGTAGTGATTTCTATCATTTGAGCTCAAATTGACCTTCAGTGGATTTAAAAAAAAAAGATTTTTATTATTTTAAATTGTCGCGAGATTTGTTAAAAGTGGATTGTAATATATTATTATGTTAAGTCTGTTTGTGTTTTAGATTGCTGCGCTTGAGAAAACAGTGAAATTACAGACAGACACTTTTTATTTCTATGTAATTGATATATAGACAGATGTAATAAGGTAATATTGTTGTAATAGTTCTATAGTTAATAACATGTCAAAAAATATAGATTTTTGTGACTTTTAAAAAAAAATTGGTTGTCTGTAAAGTCGGTTTACGGACAATGGTTTTACGTGATAACGTCTATTTCGTAGAAGAATAATTTATGATATAAATAATGTAATGTAAGAACGTAATGGAAGCCCTACGCACGGAGCCGCGGTACTACTCGCCAGTTGTGTCAGCTTGAACATGGCTTGACGCGCCACCGCGACCCGCGTCTCTAGCTAGATTATAATATTAAATTTCATACTAACTATACGATTTTAAACATATTTGAGTTGAAAATTTGGTTTAAATCGTTTTAAATATCAGGAGCTGCGCGACATCTGTGATTTTCTTGACTACAACTAAAGTCCGAGTCGATGTACTGTGTAAAGTTCTTTCAAGTAGTTCATACCTATAAACAGAGATGACGCTATTGTAGATTTTCGTTTTCATATAATAATAATACGTACGAGCTACGAGAAATCATTTCTTTTCAAAAGATTGTAAAATAAAATAAAAATGAAATGAAAAATGCCTTCCAAGCGGACCGATTACGCTTGAGTGGGAGAGAGACGGCCGGTCTAGCGTGCCTCTCTCTCTAATGCTGCGCGCGCTTCCGTGACGTTACTCCGGCCGTTACTCGGTTTTCGTGAATGCCTCTCAGGCTCATCGTCTTTATAAACGTTATCACGTTAAAATTACAATATTTAAACAATCGAAACCCTATTAAGAAGGTCGCGTTTTTGCATTTTGCCGGCATTGTTTTAGTACTTATCGTGTCTAATGTCATTCATCGCTAAAAGCTTTACTTTATTACGTTACCTGCCTATTTTACTGTCTATTTGTTAGTAGGTAATAAGATTTGGATGATAAAAGTTTAGAAATTCAGTTATAGACATCGAGATCGTAATACGCTCCCAGAATGATTTCAAGGTTACGCTTGACTGCGACGTTACTTTGTCATGGAAATTTTATTGGGAAACGGTTGTTAAGCGGAGAAAGTCT
This sequence comes from Thymelicus lineola, assembly GCA_963932265.1. Lineage (NCBI taxonomy): Eukaryota > Metazoa > Arthropoda > Insecta > Lepidoptera > Hesperiidae > Thymelicus > Thymelicus lineola. The sequence goes on from OZ010680.1 coordinate 3,465,311, forward strand.
TCTAAACTCGCACGATTGTGTACAGTCTGTATTTCAAGAATTACTACTAAGTAGATGCTTTCGTTGTAGAGCCACACTTTTAAAACATGACTGGATTAATTTTTTTACCCAATAACGAAATTATTCAATATCATACTTTTACAAAACTTGGCTGGCTTAGTACCTATAGATAGACAGCCATGCAATTACTATAAAAGAAAATTAAAGACTGTTGTATTTATCTAATTTTAGAGGCATACCTATAGAGATTTTTTCCGCTATCCATCTCACTCAATGTTGGCAATCACTTAATAAAATCCAAGATGGTTAGTAATACAAAAAAAAATTTTGCAGAATACCAAAAAAAAACGCTAAATGGGTAAAATAATTGAACAAAGAATATTTTATTACATTTAACACGTTCGCTGCGTTGTGAGGTCATATTGGCTCACAGCGAACTTTCATCTGGTGCGGCGAGCAAAATAGCGTTCTTTCCCCTGGTGCGGAAGGCTTAACTTTGTGTATTTCTATCGTAGGAAAGAGATTTATATACCATTGCAATTGTCGCTTTAACGTGAACAATCCAACATTTTCAAACACTCGTGAGCCAATGTGACCTCACCCGCACCTAAAGAAAATTGTTTTACCCTAGTGCGGTGTGAGGTCAATATGACCTAGCGCTCCGCGTACCTCACAGCCGCACTGAACGTTGCGCTAGCGACATTTCGCGCGCTTAGTGTTGCACCACGCGATCGATAAGGAAGACGTATCGTCGCTTTAAGCCATTTTTCGCGCGTACGAAATATATGTTTTACAACATTTATCATATTAGTAAAGTAGTGTGGTGTTGTCGTCAAGTGTAAGATATGCCGAAACGAAGTAAAAAAAAAATAGTTTTTTTCTGATGTTTCTAATAAACAGATTGAAAGCAAGGAGAACACGAAGAGCCCAATTTATCGAAAAATATTTGTGAAAAATAAACAGCAAGACAGCAAAACTTTAGGTATTAAAAATCAATTTAGTTTTTCAAATATTAATCCAAACAAAAATATTACTATATTAGAAGATTACATTTATAAGCCCGTCATATGGACTTTGTCCGAAATAAAGTTTTTTAAAGTGAAACTTTTATTACATCGTCTCAAACTTTTTGGTCTGTGTGTCGCATGTCGCGTGACGGTCGGCCGCGGAGTGGGGGTAAAGTGAAAGGTGCTCGACAGAGGCGGCGCCATATTGGCCTCGGCTGCTCTGTCGAGCGCCTTTAATACCCTAAATCGAATATTTATCCAAAAAATTTTAGTTAAATGTCTACAATACGAAAAAAAGTTTCACTTATACCTACCGTGATTTCATAAAACCACACAATTGCTTTTTATTAATATTATTATTATTTTTCACGTCTGTGACCTTGTAGGTTAAAAATTAAACTGTGAATAAAATTCTGGGAAAATGTGTCGAGTGCTATGCAACAGAGGTGTTTCCCATCACTAGTGTTTTGATATCTTCAGTGCGTTGTGTGGTCAAATTGACCTCACAAATTGTTTCTCTTTTAGACGCTAAACGAAACAAGCGAGCTAAAAACGCAGCTAGGTATATATTGCTTGGTTATTATTCTTTGACCTCAATATAAAATATATTCAATAATAAATATCCCCATTGAGAAAAACCTATATCATGACAGAACTGAATGAGGGCTTATTTGACCTCACGACGCACTGTAAAAAGGTCCTCTATGAGTCAATATAACCTCACGACGCACCAGGAAAAAGTACACTAAAAATCCTTACGCAGCGAACGTGTTAAAACCAAAGAAAGCTTTAAATTGTTACAATAATTTATTTTTGTTATAATATTGATGTAACTAGATTAAGGGTAATGTTGTATTTAAATAATCGATTGGTTCGGTTCGGGAATAGTTGTGGATTAAAGGTCGTAGCCCATCTAAACGACACCGCACCCACCCAACCAAAGTATGAGAATTCAAATATAAACTTAAAATAAATATAGACGCTGACACACTCATTATACATTTCTACTAACCGTTCCATCAACGCATCAATCACCAAAAAGCGAATTTTCATCCAAATCGATAAAGTTCGTAGTAAATTTACTTGGTACAATTTCCACGATCCATGAAAAACTTATCCGCATTGCAAATGATTTAATAATTTTGCTTGAGTGAAAATTATTGTATAGTGCCCATTACTATTCTAGTCAAGCTAGAACTTCAAGGCGTCAAGCGGTAACAACGCACCAGTAGCCAAGTTTTAGTATCTGGGGGAGGGGGGGGGGGGGAGTGGGTTTACTGTATCGATATAACCTTGAACCTTGATAGATTGAACTAAGTAGTCTTTAAGCTCGAAAACTAAACTGTGAATGATTTAAGCAGTAGCATTAATTAAAAGCGCCAGGTGCAAGATTTTTCCGCCAAATAGCATTATCTTATAAGTCCAAAATGTGATGTAATGTGCATAGTACAGTCCAACCTTGCCAAATGTGACGGTCACCACTCAGCTAAGCGTGAAATCACGGGAAACACAAATTTCTTTCTTCTTTCAGTTTTCCAGTTACTAAACATACGACCATCTTTGCTGACTTCAAAAATAAGGAACAGATTCTCCGTTCTGTTATTTCTCTGTTTGGTATTTTTTTATTAATGTTTTTTGTTTTTTTTTTGTTTATTTATGTTCTTTAATACCATATAAATATTTTGGAAAATTCTTTCTTTACTTGAAACTGTACCTATACCTCCAGATTGGTTCAATATTTATCAAATTTCAGATTTTGATATATGACTTTCAAAGACTATTTCCTTATTTCCTTTCCTATTTCCCTATTATTTTTTGATAAAATTTTGATAAGATTTTTTTTAAGTCTAAAGCTTTATATACTCAGTAAAACAAGTGTGCGTTTTAATAATCAATAAATTAATTTGCAATGTTTGTGTTGATCCAATCTTGCAAGTTAAATAAGTAAGATATTCTCGTAAGCAATTATTATTACTTTCGTGACAAGATGAGTACCTATTTGAATTAATAGTGTAATATCTAGAGATAACTAATACATAATAATAAAAACTACATTTCTATCTGATACAGATAATTTTGTCTAAGAAAACTGAGTTCGAATATATAAACAGCTGGATCGATTGGGGATTCAAAGAGTAACAGGTTATTGAATATTATGAATAATAAAGCATGAAAAACATCTCACGTTTAGGAAGTAATCTTGATTCATAAATCAAGAACTATGATAGATTTTCAGTGAGAAAGTCAAGCCAGATGTTGTTAATTTCGCGTTTTTTCTTATAAATTCAAAACGCGATGTGTCACATGATCTCTACTGAGGAAATTAAGAAATGAAAAATTTTAATTATTTTACACACATTTTTAACATTTTTAGCTACTAATTTTTTTACTTTTGTTGTGTGTCGGGGTATGTGTCTAGGAGATAGGTACTAAAATATTCTTGATATTAATAAATTATGTTTCATTTTGTTTTGCTCTGATCTGTTTTGTATTACAAAAAAATATAACAAGTTGGTAACAAGTAAATACTCGTACTCGTCATTTTGTTGCTCAAATTTTCATTGATTATAATTATGGTCGAATTTCTACCACTAACTAACTTGTTAAAACTACGAGTACTTAAATTAATTGATGTGTGTGCCGTAATAAACTTGAATTGTTGCGAATTCGTTTACCTTGAAAGGGGTTAAAGAACTTAAGCATGCATAGGGAACACTTTAGATATTAAATGTATTAACTTTACAAGGCAAAACGTTATGTCCAATTGGTTTTAAATGGTACGGCCATTAGCAAAACCTTGATCGCGGTTTGTAGTGTTCACCTAAAGCTATCACTAGCTATTATTAAGCGAAACATAAAGAAAACCTTTATTCGTTTCATAATAATCAACAATTATTATACATTTATAATTTAAAACTTTACATAAAGGTACCATGTAACACGCCCCAACCCAGAGTCACTAACAGTCATTTAAATCGCTCTTTAGTACAGAATTTGTATCGAGATTATTTTCTAAGAAGCGATTAAAGTAACCGTTAGTGACTCTGAGTACGTCACAAGACAATCTCATAGTGAAGTTAACATAAGATTGTGATTGTTAACATAAGATTTTTCCTCGGAACATGTCTAAATGAATAAATAAATATAAAGCTATATACTTAATTATTCGTAAAATAAAAAGTAAGTAAATAAAAATATTTAGGTGAACCATTGACTTAAAAGGCTTTTCCATAATTTCATTTCAACAGGCACTCAACTTTTATAAGGTAACATGCTACATTTTTAGAAGCTAGACGTTAGTTAAATTGAACTTGAGATAGACGTGATTTATTAATGGGTTCAGATACTTCAGGTTGTCTTTATTCCTTGTAGTCACGGCGAAAGAACTTGTTATTTAAGATCGATATCGAATTACATATTTATAGTAATGGTGTCTAGAGATAGGTATATTATTGCGTAGCTAAAGTGAACTGTTATAATAGACAGGTAATTGGTAAATCGGATTTTATTATTTAGCGATTATTTAAATCTATTACATATATTACACAAAAGATACGAAGCACGCTAAATGTTAAGTTGAAGTGTTGACACATAAAACATATGACGGTCGGCAGAAAATAAAGTAGTTCGCTTCACGGGACATGTCGGAATGAAAGGAACACATTGTTTCTTTAATGTTTTTTTGTGTCAAAAGCAAACAAGGAGACGATGCAATTAATGTTTGGTCACTGTTAGAAATATATAATACATCAGTAGCACCAAACGCATCTCTGATGCGTTTCCGTCTAAGAAAGAAGATATAAGAAAAATGAACTGGCTCTCAAGATCTCTGCCGGAACGTTGGAAATCGTTCGGCGGCTAAGGGCTCCCACACAAAACCGCGAATTCGCATCGCATCGCTAATATCTGCGAATTCACACGAACGCACCGCAAGAATTTCCGATCTGCTTCGCATCGCACATTCCTGCGATATTACGTCATCCTTGGTGACGCCATTTTAGTCCGCTCTGAGACAGCTTTAGAGAAAGACGCGTGGCGCCTTTCAAAAGCTCTTCAAATGAAGATTATGCTCATTCTAAAATAATCAAAAAAATTATCTTCTTCAGTTCTCAACGCATAGTACTTTTGAGTAAAATAGTTCTCATCAGAGTTCATAATCGTAATAAATGGATGAACCCAGAATCTTCTTTTTCTTTTATATCTATTTAACAATAACAGCAGTGCAATAATCTTTTTGCGATCCATCTTACGCTTCCTAAAAACACGTCCAGTACGGCTGACTACACTTGAAGGAATGGTCGCCCTACCAAACGGTTTGCCGCACTAAATCGTATCGCAGAAATTCGCATCGCATCGCATCGCAGTTTTGTGTGGGAGCCCTAAATCAATTAATAAATTTATTCAGAATAACAATACCTTCAATATTTATAATATTTCCCTCAAAGTTTCTTAGAAGGTTTAATTAATAACTTCAGCTTAATAGTTAACCACCGACTTTAATATCTAGCTACCTGCTACGACTTTGAATATCGCCATTTTTTTTTTTTTTTTGTTTCCCCTCACGGGAGGGAGGCAGAGAATGCATTTACGCATACCAGCAGAGCCGTCTCTGGTGGTTATGTGGAGACTCAATCCAAGGATGATAAAATATAGATATTTATGAAAAAATATCTATATCTATCGCCGCTCCAAGGATAATACCGCACTAAAAACTGCCTTAATGGTTTTGGTCGTACGACCTTAAAACCTTCATCTGAAGCGACTCCGTTTGAAGAGACGGAGCGCTAGCGGCGCTCCCTAGGGAGCGTCCGCTGGGTGACTACACTTTGTGTTGTCGAAGAGGTAATTGTGCCATCGAAAGGATGAGCATCATCTGGGATTGAGTCGTCTGTGTCCTTGGAGGCGGCCAGGAGGCTTTCCAGGTCAGACGAGAGCTTATTGGGTGGGTCCGTGAGGACATTGCGCGGCCTTCGTATTTGATGGCCGGTGAGGGTGGGGGCGGTGTAATCCGCTGATTCCCTAATCATGGGGTTGGAGTGTGTTTCTGAGGATTTGAAGAATCTCTCAGAGAAGTTTTTCATGACTTGTTGTATTGTGTCGAGCTCTAAGTCTCGGTGGAGATCGGCGTTCCGGACGCACCAGTGTGCGCCAGTCGCTTTTCGACAGAATAGATTCTGGACTACTTGTAATTTGTGGACTATATTGGGAGCCGCATGTGCGAAGACAGGGGCGGCATAGAGTAGTACCGGTCGAATGCAAACCTTGAAGAGCGTTCGCTTGTTCCTGAGGGACATTTTACTTTTCCTTCCCAACATAACGTTGAGTCGGCTCATATAATAACGGGCTGTACTAGTCACCTTGTTGATATGGGGCCTAAAGGTGAGTCTAGAGTCTAGTGTTATACCTAGATATTTTGTTTGTGTCCTCCAAGGGACGGGTGTTCCCGCGAAGCGGATGGGGGGATCGCTCAAGCGTCGTTGCTTGTGTGAGAAGCGGATTGCGGCACTTTTGTCCGCGTTGACTTCGATGCGCCATTTCTTGAACCAGTCTCCTAACTCGTTAACCGAGTTTTGGACTCTGGTAAGAACTGACGACATCACCCGTCCTTTGAGGTAAAGGGCGGTGTCATCCGCAAAGAGGGAGAGTTGAACCCCTTTCTTGGGTATCGGTATATCGTTTGTGTACGATATGAATAGTAAAGGGGCTAGCACTGAGCCCTGAGGGACCCCTGCCGTTATTAGGTGAGGGGAAGAGAGGATACCTTCGTGTCTGAAACGGAAGGTACGTTGATCTAGGTAGGAAGCCACGAGTCTGACAATACGGTCTGGAAGGCCAAGATAATGGAGTTTATAGATAAGTCCGGCATGCCAGACCTTATCAAAAGCTTTGGCAACGTCGAAGAAGACAGCGACTGTCTTATCGCGACGCGGGTAGAATCCACTAAGTATGTATTCTACTATACGGTGTACTTGTTGAGGACAAGAGTGTTTAGCACGAAACCCGAATTGGTGCGGAATGATCAAGGGAGGACCGTCCGATGGAAAGAGATGCTTTCTCATGCGGGACTGTATTATTCTTTCAAATACTTTACCCATTGCCTTGAGGAGGCTGATGGGTCGATGGTTAGACGGGACATTAAGGGGTTTCCCGGGTTTGGGAATCCCTATTACTATAGCCTCTTTCCACGCAGTGGGAAAGTGGCAGTGTTCAAAGCAGGCGTTGAACAGAATGACTAAAAGGGTAATAACCTGCTCTGGGAGGTGTTTGAGCGCCAGGTTGGAAATACCGTCGGCTCCAGGAGCTTTACGGGGTTTGAGTCCACGTATGATGGACTTGACCTCGTCAGTAGTTGTTTGAATGGGATCTGCGGTGACAGGGAGTGAATTCCTCTGACGGACTTCATCCTCCACCGTTTGAACATGAGACAGGGAATGGGGCTGAGTGCTGGGAGCACACTGCGTAGCAATACTGTCAGCGAAACATTCTGCTTTTTCGTCGTCCTCGAAGGCTATACTGCCGTCGGGACGGTTAAGTGGGGGGGTGTCTAACTTGGCGTCTATTCGAAGGTTTTTAGCCGTCTTATAGAACGCCTTGTGAGAGGGAGTTATGTCGCTCATGAGGGAGTCCCAATTGGAGTTCCTCAGCTCTGTAAGTAGGGATCGAACTTGACGCTGTAAGGCGTTAGCTCTCCTGCGGTAAGTGGGAGTGGGGTATAAAGCAGCACGTCTGAGCGCTGCATTTTTCTTACGAATGAGAAGCCTGGCTTCGAGCTGTAGTTTCCGGTTTGGGACCTTGACCACACGCTCGTTGTCGCGAAGGGCTGACTGTACTGTTTTAGTGAGATTACTGACAGTATTGTCTATTGTAGCCGAGCTATCGAAGTAGTCGGCTGAGATAGCATAAGGTGAATTGGGGGACTCGAACTCCGCTTTAAGCGCGTTCTTGTAACCATCCCAGTTAGTGAAAGTTCGGGTGACGGGCGGGGAAGAGTCTATAGGCCCTAGCTCAAGGGAGACCGGGCGGTGATCAGAACCTAGGTCGTCGAGAGTTTTTAATGCTCTCAGGTTGAGTGAGATTCCCTTGGTCAGGGCTATATCTAGAATGTCAGGTGAAAAGTTCACCTGCTTCGGATAGTGAGTGGGAGAGGAAGGGGATAGAATATTTATTCCCAGTTTGGTAGTAAGCTTGAAGAGCTTCTTACCGTTTTGGTTAGTTTTGTGGCACCTCCAGTCGGAGTGTTTGGAGTTGAAATCTCCAAATAGTATAATGGAGTCTCCGAGCGAGAGCAGTGCTTCTAGGTCGCTACGAAGAGGAGTTTTCTGAGGTGGGTTATAAACTGAGGCTATGATCAGGGACGGGTGTCCTGTCATGCCTAGTTTGACTACCGTGGCTTCCATGTTGATGAGTGGAGGGGTTTCTATTACAGAGCAATGTAAAGATCTTTTGTAGTAGATGGCAGTGCCTCCGCCCTTGCGGCCGTCGGCTCTGTCGTCTCGTACAAGAGAGTATTTGGGGATAGACAAACCCTTTTTAAGAGAGGGCTTGAGGTGGGTTTCTTGGATTAGCAATAGGTCGATATCCCTATTGCGAATAAACTCTTTAATTTCTAATATGTTAGAGTACAGACCGTGCGAATTGAAAGAGATAAGCGAGACGCCTTTAGGCCTCACTCGACCGGTAGAAGGGGGAATTGCGTTAAGCGCTATTGACATTACTTAAGCGAGTTAACTAACTCGCTGTGTTCGACGAGCACCATGGCTCGCTCGATGGGACTGCTAGCTGCAAGGAGCTTGCGGGTGAAGGCATGGATTTCATCCATGTTAATACTATTTATTAAATCCCTCACCGTGGCCAAGTCCTCATAAGAGGGCATATGGCTGGTTTGGGACTGGGAGGGACGCGGGAAGGCAGTAGGTGCCTTATAGGGCGCGGGCGCAGCCTTAGGTGCGGATGCAACCTTAGGTGCGGGAGCGGGGGCAGCCGTGGTGGCTGTCCGCCTCCACGGGTTAGTGGGAGGGGGCGGGGGCCCTGGGCGGGCACTGGGGGTCCTCAATTGAGGGAAGTTCGCGTCCGTTACAGGGGGCGGGGCTTGTCTTGGCCTGTAAGGCTGCTTGTTAGCAGTCTTAGGCAGGTTAGAGCGGGGGGCACGTGGGCAGCCGCGATAATTAGCGGGGTGGCCGGTCTGTCCGCATAGGACACAAGCCGGGGGAGACTGATCGTCTTTAGTGCGTGTGCACTCTTTGGTGAGGTGCGGTACTAGGCACTTAACGCACCTAGGACGAGCGCAGCAGTTAGCCGCTGCGTGGCCGTAAAGCTGGCAGCGGTGGCACTGACCGGGGAACCCACGTTTGTTCGGGGGTTCAGCCCGGATTTCAGAGAGCCCACATATGGTGAGTTTCTCTTTGAAAATGTCGCGGGACGTGGGCGCGTTAGTCATAATGACTAAGGCCAGCGGGAGTTGTCGGCCGGTGCGGGTGTGCATCTTGTGCACAGCCTCCACGGGATGGCCCTGGGACTTAAGGTCCTCGAGTATAGCCTCGTTGGCTAGCTCGAACGGTACTCCTCTGAGTACCGCTTTGACTTTACGCTCTTCGGGGAGAGCGTATGTGTGGTATGGTATTTTATTTACCATGAGGAGCCTGGTGAGGCTCCTGAATTGGTCAACGTCCGGGACTTTCACCCGGATTGTCTCGCCCATATTGGTGGCGTGGGTGTAGTGGATCTTGTGCTGAGTGCACAGTTCCACTACTGCGGTCCATTTGGACTTGTCCCGCAGGAAGACTGGGGGAGGGGCCTTGATGGCAGGGATAGTGGGGGCGCAGCGCGAGGCTGGCTTGGAGGACTGCCTAGGGAGGACAGTCTCGGGGGTGTTTTCAACAGCCGGTTTTGGCGTGGGCGCGGGGGCGGAGGGCTCGGTGCCCTGAGAAGCTTTAGTGCGAGGCTTGCGCTTTTTGCGCGTTACTCGCTCGAAACCGTCATCACCGGTGACGGTTGAGTCGGAACTGACGGAGGACGGGGCCTTGGTCCGTTTCCGGGAACTAGAGACGGAGGCGGAGTCTGAGAGCTCCGACTCGTCCATCGATTCGTGCCGAGAGGCGGCAGAGGGACTGAGGGGGGAGGAGTCCACGAGCACTACTGTGCGGGGCTCAAGTGACTTATATGGTCGCAGGCCATGCTGGGCCTGGAGATGGTGGAATAATTCGTCCGCTTTGGACGAAGAGCCTAAGAACGACTTTAAGCCGTCGTTGATGGCTTCCCACGACAGACCCACCAATGGCGAGTCCATCGCGGGAGCGTAGAGGGGGTGTTGGTACGTCAGGGCAACGACACGCAATAACACAAGAAAACAAGACAATACAAGAGCAAGAAAAACAAAAAAAATACAATGAGGGGCGGTGGATATCCCTATTGGATTATAGTCCACCAACCTTTCCCCTTGGGAGTTCCCAAGTGCAATGGGTCCGGTCTGCCGGTTTGTCCCAGGCCAGGAGGCCGGGGAAGCGCACCGGGTCAACGCTGACTGGCTTAGTTGTCACCGTTAAGTATCCACCAGTCCAAGGTATTATTCTCTGAAGGAGAATAAAGAAAAATAAAATAAAATCCGGTATACGGCAGAACAGAGTGGGAGCACTAGTGCGACCGCTCTGCTCGGCGCGTAAAACGGGACTACCTGCACTGCACACTGCACAGCACAGCACTGCACACGCGAGACACACGGACTCACGCGAACCGGTTTGGCTTCTCTAGAAAGAGACACCGATAGGACCGATAGGGACTATCGCAGGTAGCGGACGCGGGACGTCCGTACGCTACGACGGTCAGATCGGAATATCGCCATTAGAATAACCTATCATAAACAATGTAATGCCACAAAAGACATGTGAATTGAACAAAAAGTTCTCAACAGCGTGATTCAACAGTGGATTTAGTAACGCCCTCTCTTGAGGTGTTCCGAAGTTCAAGGTTGGGAGGGGCAACCGTTTTAAGCAAGCCCGTATACGTAGCTCGCCGTAGCTTGCGGACCTACAAGTGTATACTCATTATGTTAAAATATGTTAGTGTTTGGAAGCGTAGACACTCGACGCGTATTCAAAATGCAGGTTTAATTTTTTTTTCTGGTAAGCATTCTTAGCTTGACTTTCACGCATGACTTTAGTCAACCATAATCAGTCGAAACGTGATTCCTGAATTCTAATGGCGATATACTAAATTCATGAGCGTTTCCGTTACCCCTCAATCTATTCGCAATGAAAAAGCATAGTGGAGTAACTACATGTTTGGCCACAATTATCAACAACTTCCATTCAACAACCATACCGTGATCTACAATGTGTCGCTGTTTGTGAGTGAAATGAAATTCTTTGAATGTAATTTAGAGAAATGAAATTCGAGTATAAATTCGATATATCCCTACATGCTATTATTGTTTTTATAAAAAAAGAATAGGAATTAAATGAATCTACGTTCGTATGTATTAACCACGTAGAGACACTTGACTCTAACCAAAATTAGCACTTTAAAGTCAAATATTTCACCAACGAACCCCAAAATCCAAAAATCGTCTTTAGAGACTCTACTCGACTTTAGGGCTGTTGGCTGCATGCCCCCAGCAGTTGCTATTTAAGTTAATTTAGTTTTTAGTTTTAAGGTTACTAACACAATTAGATTAAGCAGTACTAACAAATGAGACTGAGTATCTTGAAATAAATTATTATCTCTTAATTTTCTCCGGTCCTAGATGTAAGTGGACCCGGTACTTTGATAGGCTTGCGTGGGGGCACAGGTCCAACACGCAGAGACCCCTTTGAGAACATTAATAAAGTGCGTGTGTGGACACACGGTGGATACTATCCTCGATTGCACAATCTGATATACCCGAAGATAGTCCCCACACAAAGATAGTTATTATTATTATTATTATATTTTTGAAAGACCTTTTCAACGATACCCCACTCTGTGGGGTACGTAATGAAAAAAATTCATGCTCACGTTACGTGTACCGTGTTAGGGGTACCTCCCCTGAAAAAAAATTGTAATATTTTATTCTACGATTTTGGAGTTCCAATAAATATGCATATTTATGCCAAATTATAGCTTTCTAGCACTAAGGATCTCGGCGCTATGCCTCGGACAAAGACGGACGGACGGACGGACAGACGGACATGACTAAACTATAAAGGTTCCGATTTTATTTCGCAACCCTAAAAACAAGAAAAGATTATATTTATTATTTTTATTATAAAGTCCATCATTAGATTTGCATTATGACGGTAATACACAGAATCAGATGGCAGAGGAGTCAAACTATTTGCGAGCAACAACATGAATATTAAATCAATTCGTGTTCTGTGACGTAGGTGAGGGGCTATTATAAAGGGAGATCGAAGGTCACTGAGAAGGGAAAAGTCCCATATTTTGATGAGAGACAATTGTTGCGTCATGAGTTATTTGAAATAGAAATAAAGGAACTAATAAAAGCACTAATGCAGTATAGCTACGCATATAAAAGCCAACAATTAGTGTAGTTATACTGATAAAGTCGAAGGTATGCATGAAAGCGTTCATATCTACATAATTATCTTAAATAATACTATGTTCTATGTACCTATAATTGGCTAGAGAGTATGGTATAATAGAAAAACTTTCAGTGCAGACATCTAAATGACACCAAGAACATACATAAGAGAACATAATATTATTATCTACTTCATTAAAGAATTTTCTCTTAAAATTTTCTCGAAGTAATTTACAGTTCGCAACAATAATATGCTCTATAATGAGATGTGATCAGGTTTGTAAATGTGGTAGATAAGAAGTGATTATTGCGTTATTGAGACCAGGTTTGTATGGGTGTTACTATAGCGTAGTGTTAGATTTGTAGGCTTATTGACGACCATACTCATTAGGCCATAAATTCAATTAAAACCTAAATAGTTTTTTAATTCAACTTATTTGCACCTGAATGAGAAGGAAATTACTGCGGCTATTTAAAGTATGCAGCTTCAAGGTAGCGTTTGGCGTCAATGTTATTTTCGGAATAATGGATCTATAGTAAGTAGGTAGGTATCTTGGAGAAGTCTACTGATGCAATCTAAGACTGTTGACAGTAGCGATGAAAACTTTTACATCTAGCCCTAGGTTACATTTAAAGGCAAAGAAAGACATTTATTTTTTTCCTCTCTTTCTCAACTTTGAGCATTCGTGTTATCAATAAAAAATTGGAAACTTACACCGAAGTTCCTGAGAGAATAGAAACATGCTTTTTGCATGTTACTTATAATTTGGCAAAATTACTATGAGATAATCCTTGCCATAGCGAAATTGGACATTTAATATAATTGATTAGTGATTACCTTAGGCTATCTTTGAACCAAAGGCCATCTGCTTTGGTTTGCTTGCGACTGATTCCCTTGACTATACGTTAAACATTTTTTTCTTTCCAGGCATGGTTTTGGGCATTAACTGGACGTCGCCGGGAAGTCGTAAAGCCAGATCCAGGAGGCGAGCTGCAAAACATGCTTCCATCTCACACGCCCGAAGGGCCTACTTCAGGAGACGTATGTCTGCTGACAGATAGCCCGTTTAGAATCTTAAGGGTAAGTATTCACAAGGATTTTGATGTTTATAATAATCCGAGTCCATAAATCGTCTCTGCTAACCTTTCTTCTGTGTCTTATTGCTTGTAACAAAACTAAAGCAAACCCCATTTTAGACATGAAAATAATAACTGTTAAATTTTTTTATGTAGATACGCATAAATGTAATATTTCCTATTCAGAGCCTAAATATTAATGAAATTGCGATCAACGGAGTAAGTGATTACAATCAAAAAAAATTTTTGTGATGAAATGTTGTAAGTGAAATACTTAGTTTCTGAGTTTCTTGACTTCAATAAAATTTTTTTTTTACGGTATTGAACTCAAATATCTCAGAAACTATCTCACTTATGACATTTTATCACTGAATACTTTTTGATTGTAATCACCTAGTCTATCGATTGACACATGTTGTACCAATGTCCGTCAAAACGAAGTTTCTTGCTTTATTTTTCCTAGGTTCAATGCCCTTTTATTTTAAATTACAGTATTCCTATTTGTAAGATAAGTTTAGCTTTCCTTATTAGAATTTCGAGTATTTACATGACAAAGACGCATGGAAATGGTTAGCTCAGCAACCAGTTCCACTCAGAATAGTAATACTTTTGTATTAATATTATCTTTTTTATAATATTTTTTTTAAAGATGTGCTGAGGAGTTTCTTTAGGCTTTTCTTCTCCTCCATGACAAAGCACCTTCCGAAAAGCCAAAAAAATGACGTGAATAATTGTATCAGTATCTATATGACTTGTATCTCTTGCTTTTTCAGCTGTGGTGATATTTTAGGAACAAATCTGAATTAGCAATGAGACATTTACATAACTGTTATGAATTTAATAATTAATTTGAAAACTGTATCAACATGGTGTAAAAGTGCAAAATCATGCATCAAAATTGCGCAAAATCATAAACGACAAATATTACTCATTGTAATGTGAAGTTGAAAGCTACAATAATGATTTACAAAGTTTATATTCGTTTTATAGCGTAGCCACTCGAGATAAAACAACCGTCGGCAACGTCAAGTTTTCTTTATCATTTTTTCCTATTCCATCGGTCATAGTATCCATTTAACAGTAATTAGAAGCACTTTGATGTTAAGTTATCGATAGTTTTATCTAAGTTATTAGGACTATTTGAAGGCCCAATACAGGGAATCAATATCGGTTTGGAATTTGGGAAGTTTAGACCATATTCTACCAGCCTATAAGGGAACATACCAAATCCACGTAACCCATTTTTTTCCAACTTTTTACCCCCCTCCCCCCCTTTGTGACCATCCGTAGTATATGAGAAGACCCCCCCTTCCCCCTAGTTTTCACGTGGTAATTGATAAATGCGGTTTTCAATACTTTTTTGCAAAAACAGAGTTAAAAAATAATAATTTTGCTTATGTTTGACGACTTGTGTGAACTAAAATATTGACTACGTGACAAAAACCTAAACCCCCCCTCCCCTCTGTGACCAATCGTGGTGTTTTGAAGACCCCCCTCCCCCCTTAAATGAGGCACGTGGTTTTGATATGTTCCCTACTGTAATACAATTCCCTCCGAGAGGCCTTACCACCAGCGAGCTGGGTTTAGTCGCCTCATATGACACTTATTCAGCGTGGGATTTGGGTAAGTATCGTAAGAATCACACCAGAAGTAATAAAAACATGAAAATTATCGTTATGTTCACCAAGAAGTTGGTTCTTGGAACCTCTCAATAATTTCGAAGATCTATTAGAATGATTACAAATTGTGTTAATTAAAACCCGTTTGAGTTTTGTTTTGCAAGATACATTGAAAGCTTCAAGCCTTGTTAGCTTAATATGACTATAATAAATATTACTAATCACCTCTGCTGCAAAAGCACTCTAGAAGTCTCCTGTTTACTCAGGCGTAGTAAAATTGTATACAGGTTTCGCTGATAGGATTAGCGAGCTTAGGTCTTTGCGATACGATTACGTTTGTTCATTATTCAGGCATCAATGTCTAGTCACCTCGGATTTGTAGGTAGTTTATTTTAAAATGGAACTCTTATACTTTGTTTATTTTTGTCCTCTTTTTTGAGAGACAGTACTAGAAAGCTGTTATTTGGTATGTAATTTTTAACCCCCGACGAAAAATTGGGGTGTTTTAAGTTTGACGTATTTATGTATCTGGCTATCCGTGTGTCTCTGTGTCTGTCAGTGTATATGTCTTTCTGTGGCATCGTGCCTCTTGAACGGACGAAACGATTTCGATCTAGTTTTTTTTTGTATGAAAGGTGATTGTTTTTAGAGCTATGTTTAGTGCAAATAAAACTATCAGGGTGTTTAATTTAATATTTTGTTATTCAGAAATCCGTTTGCAAATTATTAAAGTTTTAAACAGCAGGAGAAATTAGCACTTTATAGCAGCAGTATAAAATAATACGATTAAAGGCGTATTTGGACGGCCTAGAATATTGATTTTTAGCCCCCGATGAAAAAAGAGGAGTTTTAATTTTGATGTTTCTGTGTATCTGTGTATCTGTATGTCTGTCTGTGGCATCGTAGCTCCCAAACGGATGAACCGATTTCGATCTAGTTTTTTGTTTGAAATGTGACTTAACAGAGGTCAGTGTTCTTAGCTATGTATGTTTAGTGTTAATAAAACTGTCGGGGGTTTTTTAAATTTTAATTTAAGATTATTGATATTTTATGAAGGTGGTCTGGAAAAGGTCCCTATTTAGTATTAAGACCGCATATCGTACATAATATGTACTACATATATATAATATGTACTACATATTATGTATCGTTGTAAATAAAGAGGATTTGTATTGTATAATAAACAGTTTTACTTCATGGAAAACAGTCATGCTTTCCAATTAATTATGAGGATTATGGACTGTAACCTTCGCAAACTCTCCCGGCATTATTAACTTCTGTAAACACTTTTAAATTGTGACACTATTTAAATCAGTTTACGTATTTAGGCGTTAATTCTGGCACGAAATAACTAAAATTAAAGTCTTTGGTAATTTTGTATATTTCAGTTGTAAGTGGGGCTCTCAGAAAATACATAATTTGTCGTGTTTTGTCCATAATTTTTTTGGTGGGAGTTTAATAAAAAAATTTTTAAACAATATATAAACAATTCATAGATTGCACTTTTGAACCTAGTTAAGTAAGTAGTGTCATGTTAAGTTTATTTAATTTAAAACAGAACTAAGTTCCCAAAGGGTTTACATACACATTGAAACTGTGTGTGTCTGTAACTTTAAGTAGGTACTAAACCGTAAAATAGAAGTAACGGTTGTCTGTAGTCATATAACATTAGAATTCAATTGTTGACCTTACCGAGAGAAGAGACAGGCATTGGATTTCATTCATTTGTGTGTCCATGCCACTTGAGACTCCAGGAAACCTAGTTCTATTTCTGTCCCAACCCGATCAAAAAATAAATGATGTTATGTAATTTTGCCAAGGAAACTTTGAGTAGGTAACCTTATTGTGATATCAAAGTTCACACCGGTCCCACATTTGGACGCCAGTGTAAAAAACTAAGTGTTTTCAGGACATCGTTTGATCGGAAACAATAAACTCGCGTTCGTGAGAAAAATCTTGTGTGTCCTCAAAGTTTTGTGATAAGCTTTCCAGTACTACACAGTCAAATAATTTTCCGCTCCGCTTATGCTGTGAACAAAACTTTATTTTTCTGATAATATACGTGGGTTTAGATAAACCATTAACATGTTAATCAAGTACTTAGCTAATGCAGTACTTTGGTGACGAGATAAACCACTTAAATATGATATTGTCATAAACAGCCATATTGTGAAAGGTAGAGTGAGTGATATGGTATTGAATGTGCATTGGAAACAAACATGTTTTTATTTAGACGTTCGCGTACACTCCCTAACCTCCCTTTGACGTCTCCCACGTTACAAGCGGTGAGTGCGATTTCTTTATTTTTAACCGATTTCAAAAAAAGGAGGTTTCTCAATTGGACTGTATTTATTCTTTTATTTGTGTTTGAAAGCTGGTGTTTGTCATGTGGTCCATTTTTTGAGCGAGATCTGATGTTTTTGGGTTATCCCTAATAATGCGTAATTAATTGACTTCGACTATGTCTATGATATTTTCATTTTATTACTTGTTTGGAGACTGTTTCTTTGAAGTTGGTTATTTTATATTAAAAGTTATTTTTGCAACTATTGTACAACATTAACATTATTTGTGTACGCTCATATTATATTATATTATAGTTTATATTATTAAGCAATCAATAAACGCTTGTTCTACTCATGAGCAACATTATCATGATATGATAGCAAGATGACCGTTTCTCTCTTTTAAATTAAATAAAGCTTACCTTTTTTATTTAAATTATGAAATTCTATCTAGTAAACTTAATAACAAGCGAACATCGCAGTTAAAGGATACTAATATTATATTATAAATATTAAAATTTAGTTATTCGTAAATCAATCACGTGAAACCGCTGAACAGTACCTAATAAAAGTAGAAGAAAATACCTTTTCCTGCGGGAATAGACATACTCGTAAGAGGTATAGAAGATTAGAAATTAATGTTTTCGCATTAATTTCTAGCTTCTTAGATTTTTTTCCATTATTTTTCTGACACATCCCATGCAGACGAAGTCTGGCACAAGCTAGTTTATATAATTATAATTGCCATGCACCCAGTGCACCAGTCTAATGTTTGTTATGCACCCAGTGTTGAATAATTATTTTACAATGGCATTTAAATCGTGAATATGTGTCTTTTCATACAAGTATATTAAGTAAGTGTTCGAGTTCGAGTTCTATTATGTTCGAGTTTGATCAGTATAAGGAATAATTATGTCATTACGCACAAAACTCCTTCTTATACTATGAATTTGTCAGCGTTATCAAAGATAAGTGCCCATGTGTTATTCCAGATCGTGGTCTAAGTGTGTGCTAAATTCAACAAAATATTGTTTTTGTATGCTCGCAAATCATGTTAAATATACCTAGTTATTTAATTTTCTCTGTAAATGAAATGTATTACTTCTTGGAGAAAAAATAAATGTCTTAAACCAAAAGTGTTCTTTTAATAGGCAGTGAGTGAAAGTTTATACACAAAATACTTAGTCAGGCCCAAGATACATATATTTATTGTGTAGAGCAACCCGAAAATTACCGAAAACTCATCTCAAGTTTGGGATTTCATTGATTAAAGCTATGTTAAAATGAAAGCAAAAACAATCAAGTACATAAAACACCATGTAGACTCTCTACGTCTTGAGATTTTAATATCAATAAATCTCAGCGTTTCTTGGAAATTCAAAGATTTCATACGAAAGAGGTTATTTATCTATAGGCAGAGGGTGTGATCTGAAAAGTGATAAAATCAGATTCATTCATGGTGATAAGTTAGTCAAAGCGATGCGTTGGCAGTTCAGCCCAGGCAAAGGTGAGGTTGGACAATAGTTGACGTCATAATGTAGGCAAGTGATAAAACTGCATTTTTATATTCCCACAGCTTATGTAGTAAAACGGATTAGTATGAGGATTTTGGTTTTGGTTTACAATTGCTTTGTTTGTGTATAAATTATCATTATTAGAGACTTAAAATTGTTTATAGAAGGGCTATATATAGTAATCACTAAAAACGAATGTCTAACTCCTAATTGACTGACATAATATTATCCACAATTTTAATATTACGAACAATTTAAATATTGTTGTAATGAAGTTAACAATTTTTACTTCTCAATTTAGTTTTTTTCGTTTTCTTTCTCCTTATTATACATAAAAAAATATCTGTTTTAATTTTAATTGTAGTAACTCTTCATTATTTCTCGTTTAAGATCTTTTGTTTATATAAAAGGCAAAACTGACTGATGTATCAACGCACAGGCCAAACCCTAGAAACTTCAAATTTCGCACACGTATTCCTCTTATGACGTAGGCACCCAATAAGGAAGGATTATTCAAAATTCAACCCCCAAGGGGTGAAATAGGAGACAAATATGATAAGCATAATTTCCGGCGGGCAACAGCCAGTTATGTATAAGATTCAACAGTGACACCTGCCTGTGATGTAAATGGCTATTACATCTGAATAATATCTTGAAATCAACTTCACCTTGTTATATAAGATCTTTCAACTTGTCTGGATCGGCCCCCAGGAGATTAGTAACTAATCAATATCTCGTATTTGCGAACTACGACAAATTTTACCCTTAGTTATACGAGTATAATCATTTAGTAAAAAGATTATGCTTTGTGTCAGCTTAATGACATTATGATATTTCATTAATGTTTATTTATTTATTTATTTAGTACACACAAATAATTACAAGAACAATTGTAAAAGTGAATTTATTACTAGGGCACTGCTTGTTCCATACAGGAATCTCTTTTATCAGACCCGAAAAGCATTGCATTAGGCAAACTCAATGTGCACGTAGTAAACATTATGTAATGTAAAGAAAACAATGCTTAGGCAATGAATTAATAATAAATAAATGAATAATATAATATAATATATCTATAATTCTATATAAATTAATAATATAATATATATAAAAATAAATAATATTAAATAGATAATGTTAATAATACTATAAGTAGTCATTCACAGGAACGGAGATAAAATTCTTATGTAATGTGTACACATACCTTTTATTGTTGTACTGATACTTTATATGTTGTATGTATGTGTATTTGTATACCATATGCTTATATTACAAACCATGATGATGTTGTACCTTCAGATTCAGATTCTGATTAACTACAACAATTTTATTTACATGCTTCAATGTATCCAATCTCTGCAATGCATGCTAACGCTTCTATTTATCATGCATCCTTACCGCCTGGAGATAGTTAAAATGTTAATGTGTTTCTACATACTATGCATCTAATTGTGAGTTATACTCAAGCACACATCCATAAAAACCTTTCCTCTTTTTATTTTACAAACTATTATAATATTATCTAACTATATTCATATTATAAAGAGGAAAGATTTGATTGTTTGTTTGCATTGAATAGGCTCCGAAACTACCGAACCGATTTGAAAAACACTATCCCCGGGTGACATAGGCTATATTATTTTTTTTACTATTTTTCCCGAAGCGAAGCGAGGGCTATTTCCTAGTCGTCAATAAGATGGAAGGCCTCAGATTCAGTTTCGGCTGAAACCGAAATCGAAACCGAAACTTACATGTTAAAAAAAATATGTATTATAGGTACTGAAATATAGCGTACCTAATTTTTACACATAGGTATATTTTTACACTACTAACTCTATGCTTTTCTACTCTTTACCCTTCTCGCTTTACTTCAGTAAACTTAATCCTAATACGTATATGTAGTACACAAACAAGATACACTCGAAAACAAATTGACGTAACTTTTTTATTTGTGTACCGATTGATATAAAAAAAACCTAAATATTAACCCCGTTTTAAAAAAATATATCAGTGAAAACCGTATCTATATCGATTGAGCCGTTTTTGAAATTAGCCGGAACAAACGCAAAGAAAATCAGACGAAAATTCTAAAAATCATTGTCGTAGTAACCTAAACGGGCAACTGATTTAAAAAATGGTCTTTGCAGACCCACAACAGAGGGGAGAGTAGGTACTCACCCCAGAGCTTGAGATTGATTAATTAATTGAGATCTAAATGTGTGCCAAGTTCTGTGTAGAAAATCGTAAAATTTTAGTCACAAGAACATATGTATAATTACAGGCTATACTGGCTATATATATTTTTATAATTTACTTATCTTCGGTAAGCCATACGCAAGTTATAACCTGTTTGCAGGTACCATATTTATACTATTAAGTTGATATAAAACCTATGTTACTTTTCTAAACTTTGGTTTGTTAGTAGCTAACTAATGAAAACTAGCCAAGCCAAATGTAGTGCTTGAACATGTTCTTGTGATTAAAATTTTGGGATTTTCTACACAGAATTGGCACACACTTAGATATCAATTATTTTTGTTTGTTTTTTTTTTATTTGGCTCTCATTTCATATTTATGTTTTTGATGAGATAATAATATAATATCAGCGGCCGACTGCTAAAGATTTCTTTTAATTATAGATAAAAGATATTTAAACTAAAAAAAAAACAATAACAGAAGTTTAACAACATGTACTTTTATATAATTCCAAACAATTGTTTTAAAATAATTAAAAAGAAAATAAAAAATCACGGTGCACTAAAGTATGATTCTTATTTTTAAAGTTACAAGTTAAAACAAAATCAAAAGAACATTTCTTCTAAGAAAAAATAACATTAAATATCTTCAATTTATCAAAAAAGGTTGAAAGTTACAATCAAGTACTTGGCTGCCCTGGCGGGGTTTGAACCCACGTCTCTGGTTTTTAAAACCAGGCTTTACCACCTTAAGCTACAGGGGCTTACAAACGGTGACATGAATATCCTGTACAGGAGTGATATTTGTTGTATTAAATAAAATGTATTATACGCGAATCCCGTCCATTAAACGCTTGTTTTAACCCCCGATGCAAACAGAGGGGTGTTATAATATAAGTTTGACGTGTCTGTGCATCTGTGGATCTGTCTGTGGCATGTTTGTCTGTGGCATCGTAACTGCCAAACGGATAAACCGAGTTTGATATAGTTTTTTGTTTGAAATGTGACTGAATCGAGAGTGTTTTAACTATGTTTTACGTAAAAAAACTGTGGGTTTTTTAAATTTTAATTTAAGATTATATCAGTGCTCATTTCTTATAATTATTGTAGACTAAGTGCTTTGCCAACAGCTTTGCTCGCATTTTTCGAGATTATAAGTACCCTAACAAACATACAACAAACATCACATTCATAATATTAGTGGGATTAATGTACTTAGTTATCCATAGAGAATTTGAAGTGACGTGAGTGCGGACTGTGAGTGTCTTGAAAAAGTCTTCTTATACTTGTCGATGCAAATTCAGATTTCGTAACAAAAAATCGTTATAACTGTAAGTAATAATAGTACTTGTTGCTGCCAAGGATAAATAGGTGCTGATCGCGTAGAAATAAACAAAAAATTTAGAAATATATTATTTTATGAGTGCTGCAAGCTTTCGACTGCAAAGAGCGCTCTCCTTTAGGGCTCCCACACAAAACTGCGATGCGATGCGATGCGAATTCGCATCGCAGGAACTTGCGATGCGAATTTCTGCGATACGATTTAGTGCGGCAAACCGTTTGGTAGGGCGACCATTCCTTCAAGTGTAGTAAGCCGTACTGAACGTGTTTTTAGGAAGCATAAGATGGATCGCAAAAAGATTATTGCACTGCTGTTATTGTTAAATAGATATAAAAGAAAAAGAAGATTCTGGGTTCATCCATTTATTACGATTATGAACTCTGATGGGAACTATTTTACTCAAAAGTACTATGCGTTGAGAACTGAAGAAGATAAATTTTTTGATTATTTTAGAATGAGCATATCTTCATTTGAAGAACTTTTGAAAGGCGCCGTGCGTCTTTCTCTAAAGCTGTCTCAGAGCGGACTAAAATGGCGTCACCAAGGATGACGTAATATCGCAGGAATGTGCGATGCGAAGCAGATCGGAAATTCTTGCGGTGCGTTCGTGCGAATTCGCAGATATTTGCGATGCGATGCGAATTCGCGGTTTTGTGTGGGAGCCCTTATTTGTGCGAGACACGGCAGCGGTGTGGGGTGCGGGGTGCCGGGGGAATAAATATAGGGTGAAGGGAGAGTAGCCAGTGACCAGATAACGATCGGATGTTTATGCCCTTTAGCCTTACTAATATTATAAATGAGAAAGTATGTGAGGTATTTGTTACTCTTTTACGCTAAGGGGTCACCAAAGCATATCCAAGTTATTCTAAAAATGTGTAACGGCCAATACGCTTTTGCGGTGTTGAAGCACTAAAGAACATGGCTATTCACTCCTGAAATATTCAACATAGCACATAATGTTGTAGTTTGCTATCTTTGAATCTTGTTGACACTGTATGCTGCAAAGTTATTTTGTTGGAATAATCTTAAACCTTTCCTATTCCCAGAAGACCCAAGTTCAGCATAACTGCGAGAATAAGTCTAAGATGTGATAAGTTACCCAATAGGTACTTGACCTTGGACCTTGAATTGGCAATTACTGTGAATCATAAATCCCACAGATTCGGATGCTAATAATTATATTCTATCTAACTTTCATCCATTACAAAAATCTAATAGGTCTGTGCTATATTTTTAGTTAGGTAGTGTGGACACTTAACGTTAAGATATCCACTTTTTAGGCTTTGAAATGCCAAATGAAAAATGGTTTAAATGATTAAAAAACTTTGTCACGGGGTAAATTCATACGTCATGACCGTCCTAATTAGTTAATAGAGTTAGAGTGATCGCCACTTGGCTGTACCCTCAAAAAATTACATTAGAAATCATTTTTAGTTATAATATTTTATTCGTCGAGTACATTTATTTTTAAGCCCTGACGAAAAAAGAGGGGTGTCATAAGTTTAACGTGTCTGTGTATATATAGATCTGTATGTCTGTTTGTGCCATCGTAGCTCCCAAACGGATGAACCGATTTTGATCCAGTTTTTAGGGTTCCCTACGAAAAAACTAAAAACGGAATCCTTATACGAGGGATCACTCGTGTGTCTGGGCGACCGGCCCTTTACAGCTCATTTACTCCGAAACTACTGGACTAACTTAGTTGCATTTGGTATTCATGCACTTTTTGTGACTTCAAAACGAAGGTATAAAGTAAACATCTGAATTTTGAAAAAAAAAAACGAAATCAAAATCAAACAAAAACTGTTTTGCTGACCGTATTATATGTATGTCAAATGAAAGAGATTGTTGTAAGGATCTCAAATATATTTTTGTTATAGTTCTACAATGGACATTTTTAAAATTATTCAAGAAAGAACGAAGATTAAAGTCAAAAATTAACAATCCCCCCTTATCTCTGAAACTAGTGACGCTAGAATTTTGAAAAAAAAAACAGATATTAGTTCTTTACTTAAATATTACAGGAAAACTTATAAGAAGTCAAAAAAGTGGCCTTAAAAAACGGCAAAAATAAATAAAATAGAATAATAACGGTAAAAACATTATCAACGTACGGAACCCTCTCCAAGGGAGTTTAACTCGCACTTGTCAAGTTTATTTAGTATCAAATGTAACTTAATAGAGAGTGTTCTTAGCTATGTTTAGTGTAAATAAAACTCTCGGGGATGTCTTTAATTTTAATTTAAGATTATTATACCCGTGCCATTAATTATTTGAGGAATTCTCTCCTTAGAAGGTAATTAGATCAAGTTATTGTACATTGGAAAACATGTTCATTGATTAATATTCAATATGTACACCAGAATGTTACCACATGTGAGGTCGGGATTACTTAGAAGAATAGATAAAACCGTTGGGAAGAAACGTCTTCGAATGGAGACCACATCTCGCATGGAAAAAGCAGCACAGAGTGCTCCCCGCTCAGGTGTGAAAGCAGCGGGTATCCGTCGGATTCAAAAGGCTCAGATCCGGTCAGAATGGTGCAATTAAGTAGAGTCCTAAGTCCACTGGATTCATTAAGGCCGATAAATGGATGGATGTATACTAGACCAGGTTTCGTTAACCACTGAAGAATTCACTTGTGCAAATACGATCTAAGCTGCAGAGTTAGATCATAACTAATTTAGACTTTTTACTTCTGTACGTAATAAATTACCAAAATTTAATTACTTTCGGATCAGTGGTGACACGCGTGATAAATTGAGGAATTTATAATATATTTTGAAACTTTTTCTGAGTTATTATTCAGTGAATGAATCAAATATCTATCAAACTTCACGTCAATTTGTCAACTCCCGTATTTACGTCTCAAGCTCTCATTGCTATGCGACGAGAATTTTAAAAAATATGATTTTATCTGACAAGTGTCTAACAGAATCCTTACAAGAATTTCTATAATTTAGTTAAGGTGAGTCTAATTGACATATTTTTTACTTAACTGTTTTTATCAGACTACACAGTTACAATCTAGCAAATTATAAATGTCTTGCAAAGCTACTCTGTAGTATCTGTAAACATGGAGCTAGTAGCGTGAAATCTAAGCGTGTTAAATACTTAGTTACTACGATAATTAAGTTCGTATGTCCCGACTCACGTTCGTAACAGCCAAACAAATTCTGTTAAAATTGACTTTACTTTAAGGTTCGCTCTAATTTCGTTTATTCTGCTTTACGTAGGTAAGCCAAAACAGGATTCGTTATTAGATTAACTTAAATATTTAATTATTTTACCATATTTGTAGCAATAATAAAAAAGGTTGTACAGTCTTCCATAATGTTCACTGTTAAATCAATGTTGGAAGAGATTTTTATGTCAATAGCTGACAAACATAAGACAAACACAAGAAGAATCATAAGAATCAGTTATGGGCTATGATTTTTCGGCAAGTACAACACTAACACTTTAAAGATCAATAAAGAGACGAACGTACT
This sequence comes from Thymelicus lineola, assembly GCA_963932265.1. Taxonomy (NCBI): domain Eukaryota; kingdom Metazoa; phylum Arthropoda; class Insecta; order Lepidoptera; family Hesperiidae; genus Thymelicus; species Thymelicus lineola. Next base: position 3,491,356 of record OZ010680.1, read on the forward strand.
TATTATTAAAATAATTATTTATTTTCATTTTACGAGTACTATCAGGTGCAAAACCCAGTGATATCAAAAGGACCTGACGCTTTCGATTTGGTCGTTATTTGGCAGGATTCGCGAAGGTTGACTTGGTTACCTTATATTTTGAGAATATTTTCGAGTATTTTACCCGCCTGACTAGCTGGCTGCTCAAATTCATAGTGATATTATGTTTATTACGATTTTCGGTGGAAGCGTCGAAGAGACAGAATTAATTCAAAAAATTCACATGAAACTATTTGATTTTTGTTCGTAAAATTCCAAGTAAGTAATAAAAAATTCGTTCGTTCGTAATTACCTACCAATTAATTGATAAAGTATCTGCTTCATACCCTAGCATTAACCGGAAATCATTAGATTTCATAGAGTCGCTTTCTACAATTATAGCGCATAAATAAAATATTTTGTAAAATCAAATGTGGCTCACTTTTCATGCTGAATCTAAATTCTAAAGAGGGTTGCCAATATGATTTTAGTACAAGCACAAAACAATGCAATTTTTCGAATTGAATGTCTGCAAAACAAGCAAACTGAATATTATCGAATACATTGTAAACCCAGATTATGATAATCAAAGTTATGAAAAGTAATCTTCATCGAAATTCTTTATTAAATTAGTTGATTATTAATATTATTTAGTGCTCCGTCAGCGCTTGTTTTTGCGATTACATTTTGTTTTCAATATAAAGCGTTAAACTTAAAAAATCAGAATTTGTAGTATCGTTCCATATAATTATGCCTCGCCCGAGGTCGAGTAAACCGCTTCTGTTACTTTAAACTTTCAGTCACTAAAGTCTAAAATTTAATAATTTCCAACCACAATACAAATGCTTTTCACAGCACTTCAATATAGTCAAATATTACAACTTCATACGTTTATTAACCTCGAAAACGTACTCTAATTATCATGAAATATAATATTATTACAATAGCGTTTTTGTTTGTTAAAAAAACTTTTTAGAATCTTACTTCATTTCGCATACAAAACTTTTACTGCGAGAAATAATACCCACTGAAAATTTAATTACAGAGTGACGTTTCTTGATAATCGACAAAGCTTCTTAATATCTTCCTTATAAAGATTTACTGTTTTTATTACATTTCCTTTACAGCCTTTCCTGACAATTAGGCCGTCTTCGGTCTTCCTTACAATGGTACTGAGATCCCTGGTTCAGGCTGGCTTCTATCTAGTCGATTTCTGCACCTCGACATACTGTGTAGAGGTTCTTACTGTGCATAGGTAGCCTAGATACCAAGCTCTGGAAGGCTCATCAATTTTTAGGTTCCTAGTGACTCCCAATTGTCCCAGTTCACATCTACATAACTGTGTAAACTGAGATGGGGGGAAACATACACACTACATGTACGGGAGTCTCGAAATAGGAATAAAGGAAAACAAATAAATACTGCGTGATGTTTACCTCGAGACAATAGAACTATGCTATTAGAACAGAGACGCGTCCTGAATGAATTTACCACCAATCCTAGCCTTAGTTCATATTAAAACAAAGTCACCGCAGGGTCGTACTCTCAATTGGATAGAAACACAACTGAGGTTGAAACCAGACGAATAGTTCAAAAAATAATAAACTCAAGTCACTTGTTATGTATTTAACGGAGATTATGCCTGGTTGGGTGGTGGTTCGGGAAATAATAACAACAGTGGGCGTTTACATCACTTTAGTCAGAAACTCATTTTAACACAGGTTTTACACTGGTTATAATTAAACACGCCATTAGAACCGATTGTCTTCAATTATCCGAGTAACAGCCAACAAATAATAGGGCACGACGGCCCAGTGGCCTCCCATCACCCCTTACAGCCACCCCAATGCCTCGCATAATCGTCTGATCCTGTTACTCGTCAATCTGATATCACAATACAATTCACACGTCGCGTTCCGTCTTAAAAGTAACTACGTTCTTGTCTAGGCGTCTGCTCAGCTCGAAGGCTGTATCCAGAATGTAACGATACTCTTCTCTAGGTGTCCGTGCAGCTCGAAGGCTGATTCCGAAGTGTCCGTTCGTCGCTTGCAAGTTAATAGCTTTCCTCGGTTCTCCCGCCACGTCACCGCGTGACCAAATGACAGTAGTCAATTCACATAGTGTTGCCATCTTCACAATCCGAATACACCTAAGCCTGGCCCGGCTTGACGTTCCATTTTATGATCTCCGACACGGCCATCGTGACAATCTCACCGTCCTCGGTGAGGCAGCAGGGGACCATCTGGAAAAGACATAACCTTCGCAAAGTAAAAGTTTCCCACTCGGCCTCCCTGACCTCAAGCCCCAAGGCTTCATAATGAAAACACACGTAGCAGCCAGAACGGGATAATACCAAGAACTACAATCTGATAACACGATTTAACTTTACAACAAAAAGGCTTCATGGCACTCAAAGACAAGTCAGCAGTTTGTATGCAATACTCTGATCATCATCATCATCATCATCATCATCAACATCAACACCATCATCATCATGAGCCAACCGGGCTACCTCCTGTACCCAGTTCCACATCACAACAACAACAACAACTCACCGCTTCCCATCGGAAGCTCCAACAGCGACTGCTTACAGCTCCAAGCCAAACGCACGCCACTCACAGTCGTGGCCGCACTGCGGCGGGATATCTAGTGCCCGATCTTATGCCTACGCCTACGAATGACTGGAGTTGCATGCTATCTGAGCGACTTGCATACCACTTACTACTCATCAACAACAATCGACAATCGGTTCACTTACTGTGAAGATTTCAAGAAATTCTTAGTGTGTTATCCCGTCTGTCTTAAAGATTCTCAAAAACAGTTCAACAAATCAGTAAAGGAATTATTATCTTTGCATGTCACTTTTAAATAACAAAAAGGTTATTTTTCGCTCACTTCGCTCACCAAATTCTCATCGCTCACGCCTTCGTTACCAGAAATCGTCAATTACACAAACTCGTAACGATCAAATGTCAAATGTTGACATTACGTAATATCAGCACAAACTCAACAAGGAACAATTACTGTCAGTGAGCAGTAATCAAAATTAGCTACAAAAGTATCAATACAGATCACCTGTTATATCATGTCGCCATACAATCACCGACGATGCTCATCGTAAACCACGGTACAAGGAGCCGCGATTCGCTCCCGTCACTATCAACAAAATTAAATGCAGGTAGTTGACATCAGACTTCGTTATCTCGCATTGATGTAATTTCTCGTCACCGTTTAGATATTCACAGGTTACATGTCCATACAACTGTCATCGTCACTTAGTTTATCTGAAACACGCACAAAAAACAAAAGACAGAAACACGAAATGTCTAATTGCTATTTTTCTGAACTGAAGGTAGACGATAATTAAAGAATATCAAGATGTTTGAAAATTGAAAATTCTTGATCTCATTTACAGAACGCTTTCGATATCACAAAACAATATAGGTACTTGCACTGACTTTGAATAACTTTGTTAATCATAATTACGTTGAAAGATACTGTACAATGACTTTAAAATATTTCGTTGAATCAAGCACAAATACAACGAAACGATTTGTAGTTTACGCAAACCACCATTCTAATCAGTTCTTTCTAACCAATCTTATTTTAAGGAAAACCTTGCATGTTCCAGGATTTCGAAGCACAACATTCTTACACAAAATAAAATTTACAAAATCTTATCTTAAATCTTAACTCTGAAAATTCTGTCAGGTGTTTTGACAGTTCAAGATGACGGCACCATTTACACTGCTTGACTTCCAGTGTATACTACACTAAAACACTATCGAATTATCCAATCTTGTTAATAATAATGAAAAAATATGCCATACCAAATCGCTGTGTTACTTTCCTTTCGTGTATAACCTCAAACCTTAATCACAGAGTACTCAAGACATTATTCCGATCCTTTGTATTCGAATTTTACATGCTTGCCGTCCACCGTTTGTAACATCATATCTGAAAAACCTGAAATGCGGATTCTTGCAATCCGAATGAAAAGATAGTACTTTTCCCACAAAGACACGTCTTATGAAAATTTTTTTTTTTTGGTTTCTTTGGTTTGTTGATATAGTTTGGTGTCTTGGATGCTATTACTCCCTCGGCCATCTTTGACAAAATGAACACGTCCTCGTGTTCTGTGTTCAAATACTCGTAGTAACATACTCTGTTCCACTATTCACTTCCATCATAATTGCTTCTCGACTAATATCGACATCTTGCGTGAGGCGAATATCTGGGGGTAGGTTCACATATTTTCTTTGTAAAATTCCACGGTTCTCATTTACTCGCGTTTACTGTCGTCACGTTTCTCATTGCAACCAATTCATTTCAATATCATCCGAACCACCGTCATTCTTCATTAATTTTCCGACATGTGTGGGCGAAATTTTCTCATCATGTGGGTCCATTCCACTTCCGATAACGGAGATTATGCCTGGTTGGGTGGTGGTTCGGGAAATAATAACAACAGTGGGCGTTTACATCACTTTAGTCAGAAACTCATTTTAACACAGGTTTTACACTGGTTATAATTAAACACGCCATTAGAACCGATTGTCTTCAATTATCCGAGTAACAGCCAACAAATAATAGGGCACGACGGCCCAGTGGCCTCCCATCACCCCTTACAGCCACCCCAATGCCTCGCATAATCGTCTGATCCTGTTACTCGTCAATCTGATATCACAATACAATTCACACGTCGCGTTCCGTCTTAAAAGTAACTACGTTCTTGTCTAGGCGTCTGCTCAGCTCGAAGGCTGTATCCAGAATGTAACGATACTCTTCTCTAGGTGTCCGTGCAGCTCGAAGGCTGATTCCGAAGTGTCCGTTCGTCGCTTGCAAGTTAATAGCTTTCCTCGGTTCTCCCGCCACGTCACCGCGTGACCAAATGACAGTAGTCAATTCACATAGTGTTGCCATCTTCACAATCCGAATACACCTAAGCCTGGCCCGGCTTGACGTTCCATTTTATGATCTCCGACATATTTATTTAATATTTTTATTTGTTATTTATTAAACAACAAAATAAACCACCATGCCAAGTTAATGTCATGATATTACTACTACTATGAATAACATTATGTTGGCCATATACGATCAAGTATACTTGACGGTGTATGGCCACGGTATGGCTATCTGGCTATATAGCTATCTCATGCAAATTGAATGCCGCGTCAAGTCAAACTGCAAACTTGACAAATACACTTGATCGTGTATGGCCTGTTTTACACGTGTTCAAAATTAAAATGCTCTGGTATGAAATTTGTCATTTGTAATAGGAGATTATTCGTAGAAGCTTCTTCATATTAAAACAGTTTTATTAAGACCAAAATTATGTAATTAGTACATGAAATAATTCCGTTGTTATGTTGAAAGGTTCAGAAATAATTCAGTATCAGTTATGTTGTGCTGTCCTATTCGCGTAACAATTAAGTTTTAGTATTTAAAACAGTTTTATTAAGACCAAAATTATGTAATAAGTACATGAAATAATTCCGTTGTTATGTTGGAAGGTTCAGAAATAATCCAGTATCAGTTATATTGTGTTGTCCTATTCGCCTTGTCACGGAGACGAGGATGTATTCTCGTAGTAACAAACAGGCGCCGCGCTTACCACCTCAGTCGGAGGTAAAATGTGGCTGGGATCAGACGTGTCCATCCCAAATTCGTAAATCACCTAAGTTATAGAGTTGTACCCTTAAAAATCTCACTTTTCGCGTTCGAGATTGACTTTATTGTGTTTTAAGTAGGTAACATAAAATGTTAACTTTGTCTTTTTTGTAGAAACTTATGTAGTTTAATTAAGAGTCAATCAAAGTTAGATTTGAACATCGTTGGCGGTTAAATTAAATTAAAATTCAGAATGAGGGGGTCGTTCAAACATTTAAGTAATTTCGAAAGTTTTAAAACTGGCGCCATTAGATTTCCACGACAGTTTTCTAAAATATTGGGGTTTGGAGCTGATCGAGAACTATCAATGGAAGAAATGCAAGAGGTATGGATGTATGTATTAATTAAATGTTAAACTGTTTAATGGATTTAATGAAGATAATGACATGAGCCCCACAAATAATTGACCTTAGTCGTAAAATTTATGCAAATATTGGGTCACTTCCAAACAAAACTAGACTTTTTGCCATCTGCTGTTAAATTTCCCCTTATTCAATCCTTTATCCTGATTATCTATGCTACGCTGATGTTTGGTTGTCGATATTTACAAGATTTAAGAAAGAAGCTTAACAAATATAAGATTTATAAATTACTTCATTATAGGTCTGCACAATCCTATTAGTTTTATAAATGTTGAAGTTTGTATGTTTGGAACATAATAAATAATTAATATTAAGCTCAACAAATTTAGATGAAACTTGGCGTTGGTAGATTTTATTCTTTTATTTAAAGATACTTTCCATACTGGAAATGAATGTATTCTCGCGGGATGAGAGGAATCATTTAGTGTAGAGATTCTGTTAAGAGATTATTTACTATAGATTTATCCTTAGTATTTGTGATATGGATATAAATATAATAAAATATATCTATATATCTATATGATACAAAAAACTGACTAAGCCTAGAAACATGAAAGTTTGCTCAGAGATTCAGAGATTTAGGGGAGACTCAGGGGAAATAACAGTTGAAATCAGGAATGACAGTTTGTATGAGTGTAAAATAATCTCATCAAAAACATAAATGTGAAATGAGGGCCGTGTTCAAAAAAAGGAATTGAGATCTAAATGCGTGCCAATTTCTGTGTAGAAAAGCTTAAAATTTTAGTCACAAGAACATGTAATTCGAGCGCTACATTTGATTTGATCAGTTTGAAATTGAAACATTGTTTCGACGTCTTCAATATTTATTAGATTTTGCATAAATTATGATGGGATGGCAAAAATAAAACGTTTAATATGATTTCTAAATACCGACAATTAAAACGAGTTCAGATTTTCTACTAATTTTGTCATAATCTTTTGTCTTACAGGTATCGAACTATTCATGTCAAGGAAATGATTACTCCATTTCGCTTAAAGACACCCATACAAGGTTAATTTATGTTAATACATTATTGACACTGTCAATATGGGCATCTTAGTTAAAAATACTTTTATAAACGCTAGCATAGGATATCTTACATTCTAATATAATGCGGCATTCAACATCAACTTCATTTACTTTTTTCTTTTCTTTCTGAAAAATAGTGTTAAGTGTCATAGTCTAAACACAGCTAATCAGTCAAACAATAGTTCAAACAAAGTAATTTCAAAATAAGTTGAAAAGTATGTTACGTCGCTAAAAATTTACCAGCTTTGCGCGCCGATGTTTTTCCTGTTAAGAATGATTTATGGTTAAGTTTTTTCAAAGCGAAAAGCGATTATTATCTAAACGGAAATTGAAGTAGTAAGAGGTTTATGAATACTCACTTTCTGGAGATGACGTGTTCAAGAATTAAGTCATGTAAAGCTGTCAGTTACGCATAACATGCATTACGATTTTTCACCGCGCGATTTTTTCCGCAAAATTCTGTAAGATATGGAAATTGTATGAAGCTGCACGCACTTGCGAAAAAAAATCGTGTTGATTATGATTCAGTACGCGATTTAAAAATGTTAAGCCTAAGGCTTAACACGCATTACGATTTTTCACCGCGCGATTTTTTTTCTGACGATTTTTAAATCGCGTACTGAATCATAATCAACACGATTTTTTTTCGCAAGTGCGTGCAGCTTCATACAATTTCCAAATCACACAGAATTTTGCGGAAAAAATCGCGCGGTGAAAAATCGTAATGCGTCTTTAGCCCTATTAAGTAGCCACTTTCAAAAAATGTTGGAGGTTTTCAAACGATACCTAATAGAGATTTTGACAGATTGAGGTTCATTATGCCCGTACAAAGAAAGGAAAAATGGAAGGCTTTCTTTATTTCTTTTTCTTCTATCTTTCTTGGCTAGCTACCACCAGTGATGCCTTTGGTGTCGCTGATGTCTATGGGCATATTAAATTTGGCTCCCCAATTTTTACGTTATATTCAATGTTTTCCCGCCAATTATAACAAATTAAGCAAAACACAATGTTTATAGACACAACATAAGAATAGGAATCAACAATAAAAGTAAAAAGAAAACTAGTAAATATCATTACAAAATGTTCTTACGAATTTCGTAACAAAATACCTCTTTCGTCGCAGTCACCGCAAAATTATTTTTTATTAGTTTTACTAGCTAATAATTTTAAAAACTGTGAATTATGTTTGAGAGTATTATAAACACAGAAAAATAAGAATATTTTTTCATAAATTCGTAAACCAATACAACTTTTAATAAATGATTTTAAATCAAAGAGTCAATTAATTGTAGGGGGCTAGGAAAACTACTGCTTACCCTTTGCCAAATTTCGATTTAACCCGACGTTTTGAAAGAGGTCAGTATCATGTTCAAAGTTACCTTTACATAGGCACATACTAACATACGTATGAAGCTAAAAAAGCGTGGTAAAATGGAATATAAAAGTTTATATAAGCTTATTTTAATATAAACTTTTATAAGTTTATTTTAATATAAACTTCGTCCACTTTTAACTTAGAATTTAATCTTTTTAACTGAATAAATAAAATTCGTGTTACAGATTTTTGTAAATCAATCTCTTTTAAGGGTGAAGTGTACAAACAGGCACCAATTGTTCTTTTTTAATACTATAAAAGAGTACTTCAATTTTTTGAACCGGCTTATATGAAAATATAAGAAGAAAAAAATAACTACTCAAGTAAGAAAAAATTTAATCAAAATGATAATAGCCAGTGGACGTTGCTGCTATATTTTCTTTAGTCTAGACTGATAATAATTTATCATCTTTAAATTATGTTGTGGGATTAATAATGTACTGTAACTATTAGCATTTTTGTACTTAACGTAGATAATAATACAATTTATAATAACTTGAGAAGAACCAACATTTTTACCTACGACTTTATCCAGCGTAGCGTTAAATTCGTCTTCCCATCACTAGATGGCGATGTTCACTATTCTAAAACACGCTGTTGAGACTTCTTGGCGTTCTATATAAGCCAGAGGCTTTTCGTAGTCTCTATGTAGTACTATTATTATTGTTTTATTTTTGAACGAGCGCTCTGAATTCTTGTTCTGAGACTTCTGAGTCCCTCGTAAGTTACTAATGAATGACTATGACTCTTTGGCTTTTGTATGTATTTTTGATTCAAAAGTCGTTCAAAAGTTTTGAACCGCAAAAGCTGTTGAAAATTTTGAAGGCTCATAAGTTGTCTGTAAATGCACAATATTTTCGACCATCCTGAAACTTGTTGTATTTTTATTTCTTGCCGCATGTTTAACTTTATTACCTAGATAAGTAACAAACACGTTACTGCCGATAAGAGATAGAAACTGCAGCTGAACTCTGTCTGTCTGTCTGTTGCACTTTCATGCTTAAGCCATTGAACCGATTTTGATGAAATTTTGTGCCTACACAGATATAAAAGAGCCTGGGTAAGGACATAGGATACTTTCGCGAGAAGTAGACTTGTTTCTGAGGCATAAAAGGTAAAAGTTTGTTGTTCATTGCTTATGATTGTTTTGAAGGTTCCGAAGTCAAAACAGAACCACCATGTCCGTCCGTCGGTCCACCTGTCCGTGTTTCGTTTTGCTTTGCTTTAAGATACATATTTATTAAAACTTTAATATGGTAGAATGAAATATTTTAAAATATTTTTTTAGGGTAAGGTAACGTGGGGATGTTTTTTTACGTCACGCACCCCATAATATAGGGTATCGCTGAATGTATCTCAAAAATATTATGTGCTTTATTATTATTTATTTTGGGAAATATTTGGCTATGAAGAGCTAACTTTGGTCAAAAAGTGGGGCCTGGAATAAGCAAAGCAAAAGCAAAGAATAATTGGTAAGTGTTGTGAAAAAATTCACGGCAAAAGCACATATTATTATTATTATGAATTTAAAAGGACAACTATCACGACTATGTTAGCACAAGTAGTTATTCAGTAATCTATATATATAAAATTGAAAAGAGACACACCGCTGATTAAACAAAAGATCTCAGAAACTACCGAACCGATTGTGATGAAATTTGGCAGGGAGATAGTTTGTGTTAAGGAGACGTCAGCTAAGAACGGATTTTTGGAAATTCATCCCCTAAGGGTAAAAATAGGGGTTAGAAGTCATTTTCATACAAGCCGACTTCGTCAGTTTTAGAGTTATAAATATGAAATTTTTCATGTAAGTGTATAGTAATAAATAAAAGTTAACTTTAACACATTTTTTTGGAAAATCATCCCTTAAAGGGTTAATTTACCGGATTGAACTCAGTAGGCAACTTCGTCATTTTTGAAGTTAAAAACATGAAAAATTACATATTACCTCAAAATTAGAAACTAAATTTTGAAGTGTAACGTTTTTTTGGAAAATCATCCCCTAAAGGTTTAATTAAGGTGACCCAAGTTAGTATGGGAACTTCGTCAGTTTTGAAGTAACAAGGGTGAAAATTTGTGTGTAAGCTTATAATTAGACACAAAAAATAACTGTATCAAGGTTTTCTCGAAATTCATCCCCTAAAAATAGGGGTTGGTAGTCATCTACATACAAATCAATTTCGCCAGTGTTCGAGTTATAAATATGAATTTTTTTATGTAAGTTTATAGTAAGAAACAAAAGTTAATTTTAATACATTTTTTTGGAAAATCATCCCTTAAAGGGTTAATTTACCGGATTGAACTCAGTAGGCAACTTCGTCATTTTTGAAGTTAAAAACATGAAAAAATACATATTAGCTCAAAATTAGAAACTAAATTTTGAAGTATAACGTTTTTTTGGAAAATCATCCCCTAAAGGGTTAATTAAGGTGGCCCAAGTTAGTATGGGAACTTTGCCAGTTTTGAAGTAAGAAGGGTGAAAATTTGTGTATAAGCTTATAATTAGACACAAAAAATAACTGTATCAAGGTTTTCTCGAAATTCATTCCTTAAAAATAGGGGTTGGTAGTCATCTACATACAAATCAACTTCGTCAGTGTTCGAGTTATAAATATGAAATTTTTTATGTAAGTTTATAGTAAGAAACAAAAGTTAATTTTTACACATTTTTTTGGAAAATCATCCCTTAAAGGGTTAATTTAGCGGACTGAACCCAGTACGCAACTTCGTTATTTTTGAAGTTAAAAACATGAAAATTTACATATTAGCTCAAGATTACAAACAAAATTTAAAAGTTGTGTTTTTTTGTAAAATCAACCCCTAAAGGGTTAACTAAGAGTTTTCAAGTAAGTATGGCAACTTCGTCAGTTTTGAAGTAAGAAGGGTGAAAATTTGTGTATAAGCTTATAGTTAGACACAAAAAATAACTGTATCACTGTTTTCTCGAAATTCGTCCCCTAAAAATAGGGGTTGGAAGTCAACTATATACAAATCAACTTCGCCAGTTTTAGAGTTAAAAATATGAAATTTTTATGTAAGTTTATAGTTAGAAACAAAAGTAAATTTTAACACGGTTTTTTGGAAAATCTTCCCTTAAAGGGTTAACTTAAAGATCCCTGAAAGGGATAAGAGGACAGGGAGCGGGAGAGGGACAGGAAGCGGAAGAGGGACCGGGAACGCTAGAGGGAGCGGGAGAGGGAGAGGGACGGGGAGTGCAAGAGGGAGAGGAATAGGAAGCGGGAGAGGGACCGGGAGCGGGAGAGGAAGAGGGAGAGGAATAGGTACAGAAAGCGGGGGAGGGAGAGGGACAGGGAGCGCGAGATGGACCAGGAACGGGATAGGCAGCGGTAGAGGGAGCGGGAGAGGGAGAGGGACAGGGAGCGAGAGAGAGAGAGGAAGCGGGACAGGAAGTGGGCGAGGGACCGGATGTGGGAGAGGGAGAGGGAGAGGGACAAGAAGCTGGAGAGGGACTGGGAGTGAAAGAGGAAGAGAGAGAGAAGGATTGAGAGGGATTAATAGTGAAATTTATAATCAATAAATAACACTTTAATAACGTGTTAGAGCACCAAAAATTTGTTTTTGAAATTATTGTCTGTCTGTCTGTCTGTTTTTCTGTCCGGGCATCACATCAAAACCCTTGAACTGATTTCGACGGAAATTAGTTAAGTTGTTTCTTATACTTTTAGTCATGTTTCAGAAAACTTTTCATTCAGAAAAATTAAAAGGTTTTCCCGGAAACAACATGAAATTTTGTATAGATTAATTTTAAAATATCAGCAATTTGCTTTAAATTTACAACAAACGTTTCTCCTTTATTTGATGGAATACATGTTTTCGATTTTTTTTTAATTTTTCATGAAAAAGAAAAAACAAATTAATGTGAATATTGTTTATTTTTCAAAACCCGCTGCCGGAAGAATGATTTGTGACTGTATCAATGGTTTTACTTTATAAATTCCTAAATTCAATATAAATTAACCTGTTATTAAATTTTCTTCTGTGAGGGGTACAAATAATATTTGTATGATAAGCATAATTTCCGCGTGCGAAGCTGCGGGCAACAGCTAGTAGTTGATAAACTTTCAACTTCGGAACCCTATATTGCGCGTGGCCTGACACGCACTTGGCAATTTTTTTTTTATTATGTTGTGAGTTTCGGCAAGTTGAACCTACTTAAATATAATGGGGATCTGAAGATGAGCTCTGGAGATAAAGAGTGGAACTCCTAAATGGTAGTGAATAACCGAATCATGTTTTAACCATTGTTGTTATATTTGACTAGTAAAACCAGTTCACCATTGACCAAGTAAGGGTCTCATGGCGTGTCTTAGAGATTAAATGTGTAACTCCAATCGCAATCGCTTTATAGATATTTGTTGTTAACGTTTACATTGCAAAACCAGTCTCTCATTGACCAACTCAGGATCTGATGGTGTATCTTGAAGACCAAATATGTAAATCCTGAAAGGAAAAAAATAACAGAATCTTTTTCTTTTTTAATGTTACGAGTACCATTAAAATTGCAAAACCAGTCCTTCATTGAAACCTTTCAGGGTCTGATGGTAAATAAAAGCCACTTATATTTTTAAAATTAATATTCGGTTTTCTTATTCACTAACACTAAACGGCTAAATAGAGAAGCATTTTAGGTATATCGGAGATGGATCAATTCGGGTCAATAAGGGGTGTTATGGAACTTTTGTTTACAGGTAATAATGTTTTTCCAGCATAAACTCGTTTGCATGTTCTAATAATATATTGTAAAATATTTGTATCATTTATTTTGCTTTTGTACCTCAAAAGAAAAAAAATACCTCCAAAAAACTGCGTTGTCCGTATATTTGTCTAACACCATCATTTTCTCAGGAACGCTTAGAGGCATCAGTTTAAATTAAAAATTAATATTAATTATTTAAGTCTGCAATACTTTGGAGCGGTAAAAAATTAAGCTTCTATGTTAACGTATTAATACTAGGTATTCTAGCAGAGGCCGTTTTTTGAGTATTTTAAAAACATCTGAGACATTGAAAATAGGTTTTTTTAACTCGTAGTTGCTAACTATTGTTGTACGTCCTGAAAGAGATGGAATAAAGAAACGAGCGATAAACAATGACAAATAATAACAATGATAATTTTGAATTGATATTGTGGATTGAGCTAATAATCTGTCCTTGTGCAGCTTGTACTGCACTTTCAACTCCTCAGTAACGCTGGACTTGTAAGCTTAGGGATTATGCTACCCGAAGCAAAACCGAGGTCGGGTTACTTAGATACTAAGCCACCGAATATAAAACTAAATTCAACTTATACTTGATTAATTTATGACGGACTTTAGGATAAGGATCAGCTCCAAGCTTTGGATCTAGTGGAAGTCATAATAAGTATAGTTTCATGGACTTAGCAAAAGTCAATTGTTTCAAATGAAAACCGTCCGTTGAATATCAAAATATATGTATGTAAGGCACTATTTTAACATTGTGTCTAATCATCTATAATATTGCATAGTAATGTTACTTTTTTGCTTACAAACTGACAATGTAATAAAGTCCTCAGTCATAAGACTCCGCTTTCTGAGAGCTGTATCTCGCAAACCAAAAGACATCTATAGACTAGTATGTTTACAGGATATGTATTAACAACAAAAATTTAAATGGAGGACTAAGTAGACATTGTATATTTTCGGAGTCTTTCAGGTTTCTTGGTTCAAAAGGAACCGAAATTGACATGATTTTATATCTCGAACCATAATAAATAGACAATTGAAATTCAGTGATATATGTATTATTATAGCTGGCTGTCAACCTGGTTTTTTTTGCATTTTAAATACGTTTTTATATATTAAACACATTTCGTTCATGTAGTACAGAGGTAAAGGAGAAATGACTCTGTTGTGCAAAAGTATCCGTTATATTTTGAGCCAGCACAGTACAGCTGTTTTTATTTATTTTAGTCGTATTTGTTGCAGGCTGCAGAGAGCGGTAATGTGGAGGATTTTATGCACCTGTACTTAAAGCAGCCTTCTCGTCTTGAAATCCGAGACTCCAACGGTCGCACGGCCGCTCATCAAGCAGCTGCTAGAAACAACACCAACATACTACACTTCATCAACAACTACGCAGGCGGTGAGTTAACCATTAGTTTACTACTAGCTTGTGTCGTACAATCCTGGATCTCAGGATATTTGGCCCGACAACGGAACACAGAACACTACATACCATACATATAATATTCACCAACAATTATAAGTGTTAACAGCTGTAGAGTAATGATAGTAAGCTCGGCTTTTCGGCTTGTATGGCTGTACCGCCTTTGGACTAGCCAGGCTCGAATCCAGCCTTGTGGACACAAAGGACAAGTCCATAATTTTAAATCAAATGGGTTGTGTATACTAAATGCTTTGTAAATAAAAAAATATTTTGTAAATGTTTTATTTATAGCAATCTCAGAAAAAAATCGTTAATGTATCGATCGTAATATATGAGTCTGTAATCCTACTCGCATTTGGCCGATTTTAGGGTGGCCCTGAGCAAGAACATAACCTGAGTGTGCCACCATCTGACATAGCTAGTGCCTACATGAAAAGGTGTTAAGATCTTAATCATGCTATCGAATTTCCCTTCGCTAAGCTGGCAACTTCCTTTCCGCCGCTCTCCGCGTATAATCACCGAGCTTAATGTGTTCGGCGAAAGATGATAAATTACGAAAACAGGCACCTCAATTATAATATAACACATCATAAAAAGTTCGTGTGATTTTAATATACGACTCAGTAGAGCCTAGCTGCTAGGCTGCGGCTAGGCCCTAGCAAGGAAAGAATAGTTGTAATCATGTTGTAATCACAAAACACAGAGAGTTGTCTAATTCCTGTTCAACAGGAAGTGTAATGGTTAGTAGAACCTACGATTAATTTATCTGAAGAATTTCACGCAAAACTGAACGGATTTTCTTGAAACTGATCATCCCGGTAAACATGAACAAAGACGAGGGCAGAACGTTACTATAAGTATAGTTTTTGTTGTCTATGTGCGTTGCTAAGCACGTATTTTTAGTGTATGCATAAAGAATTGAGATTAATATTGGTATTGTGTCGTTAACAATAACTTGACGTTGTTGATATTGACATACAAGCGCTTGTGCTATAAACAGCATATGCACAGCACACTTACAGCATAATAATATGACGGCTCTATAGTAAACGGGGCAAACGGAGACACATTAAAGCTTACTGCGTAATACGTTAATTGAAAATTAAATTATAGCTTACTTTGCACTACACCTATACCTTAATTGAAAACTGCACGCCAGATTAATTAATATGGCGCCGATACCAGGTTAATTTATTTTTGCCTTGCGCCTAGCAAGTGCGATAGACATGCATTAATGAGATGTCACCAATTTCCGAAGTTGAGGATCGAAAACAATACTCCCGACCAATTAATTTACCAACCCAACCGATTAACCAATTAACATCATTTACAAGGCACTTACATCTACAATGCATCTACTTACCCCGTGTTTAATTTAAAATACCAATTAACATCATTTACAGGGCACTTACATCTACAAAGCACCTACTTACCCCGTGTTTAATTAAAAATATTAAACGAAGGTAGATGTGAGGCGTATTTACCGTCACATTAATAAATAATAAGTATTTATGGATTACATTACAAGTAATATACAATAGGCACACATACAGTATGCGAATTGAATACAGTCGGGGTCTGAGGTGAGGTGCGGGAGCGTGCCCTCGCCTCCCGTTACGTCTTGCGAACTTCCGTAATGGAGTGTCACTAGTGTCAAAGTAGTGTTGTATTTGATAATAACTCTCTTATGTCTTTAATATTGCAATATTTTGTTATAATTATATATATTTTAAAAATGTAAAGATCGCTTCTTTTAAATTTTTAATAAAGAAAACTAATTTTAATATTTTGTCTATTTTAATGTTTTTTCTTTACGGAAAAAGGCAATGTGCATACCTATCCAAACGCTCACATTGCTATATTAAGTTGACATTTCCACATTTTTAAAAGATAGTGTAATGTTAAAGCCGTAAGTATAAAAATAATATTATTTCAAGATTATAATTTACTGCGGACGCACATTAGGAAACAAAATTGTGCGATAAAAAAGTGTGTGTGTACACGCGTTAGAAGTTATAAGTACTCAATAAACTATTATACTAACGTACATGGAAGCATCTTTGACGCCTCATCTTTGAAGTATCATCATCTTTGAAGCATCTTTGGGCGGGGCTTATGTCAATGTCAAGTTGTCCAACCGTTGAATTCAGTACAGTGCGTAGAAAAATAACCTGTTATTTATTAACAGATATTTGTGTCTGTTATTTTTATGTAACAGTAACAGGGATAACAGATAAACAGGTTTAAAAATAATTTTATAACCTGGAGTCCTTTATAACACGGGGTCGTTGCGAGGATGCGACAGTACTTCACTCCGAAGCAGATTTTAACACTGTATAAAGCTCAGGTTCGCCCATGTGTGGAGTACTGCTGTCACATTTGGGTCAGTGCCACAAAATGTTACCTTTCAGCCTTGGATTCGATGGAGTGCAATGAGGCTCCTTGACGACCCAGACCTGGTAGTAACCAATCTGCAAAGCCTCGCACACAGGCTTAGAGTATTCAGCCTCTCGTCATTCTACAGGATACATTTTGGAGAGTGTGCTCACTGCTCAGGAATTATTTCCTCTATCCCCGTTCCTCCATCGAACAACCCGTCCTTCGGCAAGCATCCATCCATACGTCGTGAATATCCCACTGCTGCGAACGACGCGATACGCCTCATCTTGCATAGTTCCGCGCGAAGGACAGGAATAGCTTGCCTGCGTGGGTGTTCCCGTCTACCTACAATGTAGGTGTCTTCAAGAGAAGAGTGAATAAGCATTTATTATGTTAGTGCGTTCGCCATCTTGGTCTTCATCGCCACTTATCATCAGGTGGGATTGTTGTCAAACACTAACTTATTTACAAAAGAAGCTTATTTACAAAAGAAGCTGTTACTAAGGAAAATTTAAACACTAGACGCTTAAATTTTTCATTATTATTTAGGGTAGGTTGCCAAGTTTAGCAGGACGTGTTAACAACATTTTTCAATTAACCACTAGAGAAGGTGAACGCTACAGCATACCTAATTGAAAACTTTAGTCAAAGCGAACTGAATATTTTTATTTATTACTTACTTGTGCTCTAAAAATTTTAGCTCAATACTTAACTTAGCTCTGAAATTTTACATGAAAATGGATAGGGCCACAAAACTTTAACCTAGTTGTATCTCGATATATTCACATCGATACCCATCTATCATCTGGTAGACGATAATATGTGATACATTTATAATTATATTATCATATTATATATTGTTCCAGTTTTAAGAAATAAATAAAATTGAAGGAAAAGGCTCATATGATTTCATACAAATGCGATGCTGACAGCGCTTACGATGCCGATATATGTATGTGCGTTCAGCGTTTCTCTCTGCCACTGATAATCATTGACAGCATTAAAATTCCAAGATAAAGTGTGTGGTAAAATGGTTAATGTACGCGTATAAATATTAGTAATTGCACTATAGCTTGTTTTGTAAAATTACGCATTTCTATCGCGCATTTCCTCAAATTCTCTGGCTTCAACCCATTACTGGATCACTACTAGGCACTCTCCTCTTAAGGAGGCTTAGAGCATACTCCACCACGCTGCTCCAGTGCAGATTGGTGGAGAAGTTCTCTACAAAGTTCTCAAGTTCTCTACAAAGGAATAAAGTAAATGCGTAAAGTAACATAATAATAAATATCTTTCAAGTCTTATCTCCAACCACTAAAGTTCT
Organism: Thymelicus lineola; assembly: GCA_963932265.1. NCBI lineage: Eukaryota > Metazoa > Arthropoda > Insecta > Lepidoptera > Hesperiidae > Thymelicus > Thymelicus lineola. Next base: position 3,509,663 of record OZ010680.1, read on the forward strand.
TAGGATTTTTATATAGGACTGGAATGTTTGAAATACCTAAAATCTTACAAATAATTCACATTTAAAATGAATCGGAGTCCCTAAACTTAGTAACTTGTATTTACAAGCTACCACGCCCATCCACGTCAAAAACCATGATGTTTTCAGCCAGTAATCTCCGGACAGAAAAACAAAAACAGCATGGTTTTTGACGTGAATGGGCGTGGTAGCTTGTAAATACAGGAATTACGTAATCCAGCACGGTATTTTTCTTCCTCAGTCAAATACAAGGCGGTGACTTATCTTAAGGTACATTCTTGTTGTTAACGTGAATTACTAATTGTAATAAAAATAAGTCTTTTATACAATAGATTGCTGTTCTAAACGGGTTTTATAAGATATCGGTAAAATAGTACTTCAATATAATAATATGTATAAATATAGTTATCAGGATGTGCTCTGATAAATTAAGTTTATTTAAAAAAATTGTAAAGTTAAAGCGGAACAATTGTTGTATGGAGTTGGAATAATTAATAATATAAATACCATATTATATAAAAAATATCAGGATGGTCGAAGGTTTATAAAGACCCTGAAGTAGGTACTTCGCTGCGATGTGGATTACGGCTTTTACTCCGTACTTTGTAAGAAGAGAAAGGATAAGATATAATAATTTTATTTTATTATTATGGGTTATGAGATGACGGTAATAATGATACAAGGTATTATTATACATATAAGGTAATCTAAAGATAAATTCAAAATACTGAACACTAGTTTTTTAAAGTTAATACTGTAATTATAAATTTTAACAATCTACATATTACTTGCTCTTGCAAGTAATAGTTAAAATTCTTTAACAATTGTTGAAATCTTATACAAAAGAGTTAAAGATATTGGATCTTAGAGCAAAATTAAATA